>LQRL01089903.1:0-11185 GCA_001703475.1 Hydroides elegans
GGGGGTGTTGGGGGTAAAGACTTGCATGGTCTAGACGAAGGCCGATTATAAGTATTAAACTAAGAATGAAAATATGCAAGATAAATATTTTCTGAATCAATGAAGCATCGCATTTAGAATTTGGTTTGAAGGAAATTATATTGAAAGACATTATCGATTTAAGATGCCTTCTGCATATTATTATTATTTTTTTAATCTGAGGTCAAGGTTTTTAATCCAGGTCTTTTTCCCTGTTTCGTATTTAAACAATATGCTTCTTATCCTTCCGTACAGGTTGACAACCAGAAAGTGTCCATAACCGCTGTTCTCACCGACTGGTACACTTCGACGGGAAAGCACCAGAAGGGCGTGGCCACGCACTACTTGCGGCTCAAACAGCCAATCAACAGCGAGACCGGAGACTTATCACCGCCCACGGTGCCTGTATTCGTACGCAAGTCACAGTTCCGACTGCCCTTCAAGCCGTCCGTCCCAATTGTCATGGTGGGGCCTGGTACCGGCTTGGCGCCCTTTATGGGGTTCATTCAGGATCGAAACATGCAGAAAAAGGATGGTAAGTGACCATGTTGTTGTTAGGTTTGGATTTCACAATTTACAGTATATTTTTGGACTTAAATCAGATATATTTCTTGAGAGTAAAGTTTGGTCAATTAAATTGAATTTATATGAAAATTGAACGCAACCATTTCATGAAGTTTCATGTTGTCCGCTCTGGTTAGATATCGGTGACATATTACTTTTTAGAAAATTCCCCCACTCATTGAAGAAGCTTACATCTATCGAAACAGCAAATGATGTTATATTGAACTTATCTTATATATTTTTGTCAATTACAGGTAAGCCAATAGGTGAAGCTGTGTTGTACTTCGGTTGCCGAAAGAGTTCCGAGGATTACATTTACGAAGACGAGCTCAATAACTTCTTAGAGGATGGCACTCTAACTCATGTGAGTAGTGTAGTACTGTCAAAAGCGATAAGCAATTTGGGCAAAGCTAACCAAATCTTTCGTTAATTGGATGACATCTGTAAAGATACTTAAAAAAATATCTTCCCCTCAATGCCAGTTTCACGATTGTTTTAGTTTTTGGACTTGTCCGTCTGTCTGTCTGTCTGTCTGTCTCACCCTGAGGGCGGGTGTCTTGTAGACATCACATCGCCATAAATGGACGTGCCTAGAGGTTTTTTTCTCTCCATATTCGATACAAACAAAGATTATAGATGTGCAACGTCAAGGTTTTAGTTTGATCGATGTAAAATTGTCGGAATTACAACCCTCTGAACTTAGTCAAAATTCATGTTTTATTTGCGCTTAGGGTGGGTGTCTTGTTGACATCACATCGCCATCACTGGACGTGCATAGAAATTGTTCTCTTCATATTCGATACAAACAAGGATTATAGATGTGCAACGTTAACCTTTCAGTTTGATCGGCCAAAAATTGTCGAAATTACAGGCATTTGAACTTAGGCGAAATTCGTGTTTTCCTCCAGCTTTATTTGGTGTCTTGTGAACGTCAGATCTTTATTAATGAAGTGGTCACAAGTTTTTACTGTTCTTATTATAGCTTCTAACGAAGGATTATAGGTGTGCAACGTCAAGGTGTTAGTTTAGTCGGTCAAAAATTGTCGAAAGATGACGCGTATAACTTGATGTTATGAGCAAAGGAATGTTGTGAGAAATGGTTGTCAGAACGACGTTGTGAGAAAGATGTTATGAGAGAGGAATGTTTTGAGAAAAACGTTATGAGAAAGCCGTTGTGAGAAAGCCATTGTGATAAAGACATTGTAAGACGTTGTGAGAAAGAAACATTGTGAGGAAGCTGTTGTGAGAGAGATATTATTATGGGTAAGACAAAGCAAATTGATTTGACTGTCGCCTTAATTAACATTATGGAGCCCGCATTCTAATCGACGAATATGGTTTCAGATTTCTTCTGTCTTCCTCATATTTGAAATTATAGCCCTCTGGGAATATTGTGCTTGTTTGTGACAATAACGTGCACTGGGGATCCTGCTGCTCTCTGACAGCATCTAGTTTGTTTCAATGGTCATTCACAAAAAAAAAAAACAATTACAAGATGTTTTGCTGTTTTAGTGCAATTAAAATATGACGAAAAAAATCCAGGTGAATGGACTTGAGTAAAAATGTTATTTGCAAGACTAAGTTACGATTTATTGAAAATTTCCCATTAGTTCCCCATTTCGCATATATGCCAATATTTCCATCACATGTCCTACAGGTGCGCGTAGCATTCTCTCGCGACCAGCCAAAGAAGGTGTACGTGCAAGACTTATTACGAGAACAAGAAAATGCCGACGAACTTTGGAAATTCCTCGAACAGGGAGCACATTTCTACGTGTGTGGGTAAGTTGAAAAATGTTGGAGAGGATATGTATATCAGAAACGCATTTCGCAATCTGCATTCTAAACGGTATGTTCGTTGATTAATTGTAAAATAGCAAGCCCAAATATTATGTTAATGTTGAGTACGTCTGAACACTTTTGCTTTCAAGCCAATTGAATTCTTTGGCCAGTTTATTGTATGCATTCTATTCATTTGGCAATTCATGAAGTATACGAGATTACTTCAAACAGCAATCGTTTTCATTATTTCCATACATTGACTCCCCTGTACATCACAGGACGTGAACTCTACACACACTTTGCTCCATTGTTTCATTCTTTGACTTTAACCTATAATTTTTTTGGGGACCCCCGCAACATGATATGGAAAAACACCTTGATCTATTATTTTAAAACATTGCTTTATTCAATTTCTCCACAGTGACGCCCGCAACATGGCCCAAGATGTTGACAAGTGCCTGAAGGAGATCGTCATGTCGCACGGCGGGCTGGACGAGAACGCGGCCATAGACTACCTTAAACGCATGCGCACACGCGGCCGCTACTCGTGCGACGTCTGGAGCTAATAGGATGCCACATGCAATGTTTATGTCACACGTCATTTAGAGTTGGTGTATTTGTTTTGTTGATGCCCAAAGAGCAAAAAATGTGTTAAATGGCGTGCATCTTAATTTTTATGTCACGCCATTTAGAGTGGGTTTATTTGTTTTGTTTGGAAAAATGATGACACCCAAAGAGCAAAATGTATTAAATTTGTATAATGTGTATGTAATATGATTGAAACTTGAAAGTCGAAGGCCAAGCTTTTTCGAGTCACAAAGTACCAACAAGGGGCAGAAATGGGGTTATGTATATAGGATATATAATTATTTCTAACACGCACACCCAAAGTATTTTTGAAATTGTCGATATTTGTTTCCGTCGAAATTTCGATTGTGCAATATGAGTTTTTCTTGTGATAAAAGTATTGTTGTGTTGCAAAAGTTGTATCGTAATATTTTTAAGAGTTAACCTCTTATCACAGTTGCAATCCTATTTCATATTTGTTGAGTAAGTTATAAATTGTATTCAAGGCTTTTGTATATAACCTTTGACAGCCTCGAGTTCGTGAAGTAAGGTTATTTAGTTAGATTCTCAATTAAAGTTACATGAACAGGGATTTCAAGGATTGGTTGACTTAAATACTTTGTGTGTAGCTTAATATCTTATTTTCGTATTACATGTATATTTGAATTATTATGACACATATTTGTATTTTTGTGTGATACGAATTTTTGTTGACTTGTTACATTCTGAAAATCTATTTGTTCACTCTTAAAATTATTTTTCACGTGTTTTGTCTTGCTCTTAGGCGCTACCGATAGAAGATTGTTATATCTTTTCCATGGAAATAAAATGTTGTATTCGATTACAAGTCATTAACCAAATTATTCATATTTCCTCAGCAGAGGGTGTGTTCTTTGAATACCGATGTAGTCGTGTTCACGCCATATTTTAAGAGGCTTTATAAATTGAGTTTTCACAAGTTATATCAGATCAGTTAGCTAACTGATATTCAAGAGCAGATAAAATGTTTCTAGCTCATTCGAATGAAAATGACTTCTTAGGAACATGTTTATGTTTCCATGGGAAAATCTGTGCTAGTTATAATGAAGCTTATTATATTTTAGGAAATTCTATTATTTGATGTGTGCCAGAAAGTTCTGTTAGTGAATCTGTCTTTGTGTTTCTTCAAGTAATTTGTATTAATTTCCACAAGAAAAGTGTTTTTCAAGTAGCTTGTCAATGCATCCATTCCAATAGCCATATCCTGGCAAAATATATTCCTTCAGTTTTATCAATATAAATTCACTTTGATGAAGTTTGATAAATTTGTTACATTTGTATGTGTGTAATTTCAAGTAAGTTTTGTATGAATAAATTTAATTTAAGTTTACAAATCGATTTTGTTTCTAGACGTTTAGAATGTCCTTAAAGTGTTTTGTTAGTACCTTCTTGTTTCTTTCAATTAATTTTGTTTATGTCAACGCTGTGATACAAGAGGGTTGGGAGGGGCGTTGAATATTGCTTTTTAATTGATCTTTCATTTAGGGATCTAACATACAAAGGATGTGAGAGTGGGATATTATTTTATGTCGTGAGAAATTATATCCCTCTACTTATCATGAAATCGCGATTCTAAATTGCTCTAGGAAATCTTAGAAAGTAGAGAAATGTGTTCGTAACCTCGTAATGCTATCCGACCGGTACTGTACCGTAAATGCACAAATGGCATTATCAAACGATGTGATCGCACAAAATATTATTAATTATTTATGCAAGTGCTTGAATCAAAGTCTAATCAAATGCTAACATGTATTAGTTACTGTTTTGAAATTTTGTATAATTATTGTTGTAACGTTAGGGGCACGTTAACTCGAAACCCTGTACAAGAATGCTTTAATGTATTCTGACCTTAACTTTTATCTGATATCAAATACGAGTAAAAGTTTAATGAAGTACATGTATATCTGAACAAAATTGTTTTCAATATGGTAATTAAATCTTTAATTTTATTTGATTTAACGAAAAAATCCATAATTTAAGTAAAGCATAATATTATCTCAAGTTAACTAACGAGTCTAAAATTGTGTTATGAAATAACTAGTTTTGTTGGCTTTATCGTTTATCGTATTATAATGCTTGTTAAACATAACTCTGATTGCAAATAGAAATATAACAACGAAATGTCGATATGCGTTGCTTAGATTTGTGAATATTTTTTGCTTACAACTCTATATTTACTTGAGAGACGGTAAAATAATCTAGCTTCATGGATAATTGACCAAAACTCATTTTGATTCATGTGAAACTGTATTTATTCACATAAGAAAATTAATGCTTATAACAATTTATTAAAAACTTTTGGGTCAATATCACACTCTTGATGTCATTCCCTTTTGCGGTCAAAGTCATATCAGAGTTTCAAAATTATGTGGATACAATTTGTTCATGTTTATCATCGATAGTAGTTTATGTTATCAGATTGTATCTGTAAATCTGCATGAATCTTGTTGGTATTTAGTCAGTGAATAAACTATTTTTCATCATTTTCTTTGCATTTCTTTCAAAACATTGTTGTCTGAAATTCTAAAATAAATATAGGCCTACTCATACTTCGAATTTCTACAACTATATGACATAAAATTTCACAATTACACCGCAATCGTGACAAAAAAAAAAAACAAGAAATTGTGTTGTTAGTAACGATAATAAAAATAATTTAGTTCTAATTGTATAAATTATCTATGGAAAATTGTTTATTGATGCAGTCAAGCAAACCTCAAACACATGAAATACACGATTGAATCGTTAGAACTAAGAACTATTCCTTTACAAATAAAACTCACCAATCTTTTGTTTAAACAAAATTCAAACAATTTCCATTAACGGTTTGATCAAAACATCAATTTGATACCAATCACATCAAGTACCGATGCCTTGAATATTATAGATGTGATACTGTTCATAGTTCACTTGTTATATAAACAAATTATATTATATAACAAAGTTCTATTACCGTTATGAAATGTACATACATATGTATGTAGGGAGGGATACTCCTTTGTTTTGATAATTTGTCTTCCTTTTTGCAGTGTGGGGTCTTAAATGATAAACAAATATGTTGTTAATGTTCAAATTAAGAAATTTATCTTACGTTACGACCATCGATAAATTTTAGAACTCATTGCTTAATAGAAGAGTTCACTTTCACTCGCAAAATTCGCTCTTCGACCGCTAACCCCCGCGCCTCCCCTCATGATTGTAGTCGATTTCTTAGCTGAAGACGTCAGTAATGTCGTTGAGTATGAATTTAGGGTTATGTCGAGTACTGACCATCACAATATTTACGAGATAAATACTGATTACTCAGAAAACGTCTTGGGACCCCTCCACATTACTGAACACGTTTTCCTTCCCCCAAATACATAACGGAGTTAAGTAACTTGCATTTCTGATAACAGAAGGACATCTTCCCGTTATCAACCAAACATTCGCATATAAATACTGACCACTACAGACCAAACAGGCAAAACTAAATCAACAGCTTATTTCAATACTAAAGCAACTGCTCAAAACCTGAACCATGATGCTGAAACTTGCGTGTTTGGTGTTGGCTGCCGTATGTGTGAGCGCCCAGGATTGGGAAATTCCCGATTATTGCAGGGGCCTGGACTGCCCGGTTTACGAAGTTATTGAAACCACAGAGGTAAATGACATTTAATGGGATCCTATAAGATTTGAATCATACATTTTAAAGTAAATAAATGGGGCGGGCCTTATGCAAGTAAATTCAATTCGAATGAACAATGGTTCTGCGTGAAAAGGAAGCATGAACACAGTGATCCAAATGCGATGTAGATGGTCGATTAAATTAATTGTTTGATTGCAAATGAGAAACTTTATGGAACGTAATACACAAATCAAACTGCAAAATATTGCATTCAGATCAATCATTCTCTTTTACGCCTATTGCTCTATGATTTTCTACATGTCTGCTCCTCACTACAGGAGTACGAGTTGCGTCGCTACTTCGCACAGCAATGGGTGAGCACCGACTTCACGGCGTCCAGAGTCAGCGAATGCGACCAGGAGAGCGGACGCGCGTTTAATAGGCTCTTTGGCTATATCAGCGGCGGCAACGATGCTAGTGAGTGCATGAGGGGGTTTTACTCCTTACGGATAACATTTGGTCGGGTTTTAACGTCCATAAATATAAATAGAAAACGATGATATCAAAATAACTATTTTCGGTAAAGACGAGAACATGTTTTACTAAAATACTTCCAATAAATCGATTAGTGCGGTGATATTAAAAATTAGTCACTCGGATGACGAAATACAGCCGAGCAAAAGCAGTTTACTAAACACTCTATCATCCATCATTGCAAATGTGACTCTTATTTTTGTTAACGAACAAAAACAACGTTCAATATTCCAAACCCTCTACATAACAGGCGAGGTGATCAACATGACAGCCCCCGTCCTCCAGGAGGGTAGCTACGACTCCTCTACAGGCGTCGGTCAGTTCACGCAGTCCTTCTACATTCCCTACGCCTACCAAGAGACCGCCCCTGAGCCCACCGGCGAGGGCGTCTATCTGCAGACCTATCCTGAACTCAAGGTCTACGTCAGGTAAGCGAGGGAGACATGATACATGTATTTAAGTCGATGATTATGGTAGCGTTTTGTATTTAGTTTAACCAATCGGTGTTCGTAGAGTAGTGATACCATTCATCTCAATTATGACAAGGCCGATGGAGGGTGAAAAGGTTTAATTACTTCCGAAAGCTACCCATATTAGACCAGTTTAATTCCATCATTTCAACATGGTTTTGTCTGAATACACACCGATCCGCATTAAAAAATCCTGGCTTTTTTTGCAACAGGGAATTCTCTGACTACGCCTACTCACAAGACTACCTGGACGAGGCGGCTAAACTGAGCAGTTCCCTCGAAGCGAGTAACGCCGTGTACAACGAAGAGGTTCAATACTGGGGCGGATACGACAGTCCCTTCCAGCCATTTAACAGGCACAACGAGGTCTGGCTCGAGGCCCTTTAAATGTGGAGATGTGTGGGCAATATATTGGATATATGTTGACTATTGACTGACGATATGATTAATTAAAACTTGCTACAAATGTACTGAAGATGGCACAAGTGCTTTGTATGGATCTAACATTTTAATTTAGTGTTGTGTATTGTTTAAATGTGTGTTAATTTATGAAACGTGTCTTTTTTCGTACTGAATAAAAATAAAATGTGAAATCAATTTTGATTGAGTTTATTTTATACAATCTCAGTTTGTTATATATCAATATAAATCGAATATTGCTACTATAGATTATACAAATAAATACAAAAGTACAAGTACAAAAAAATCATACATCAACAAAAGTCGATTTACTAAGAATGGACGGATAACTACAGCTATTTCATTATCAGAGTGATGTGAGTCATAAATAATAAAAGTGTTCATTTGTTGAAATAATGTTCATATACACAATCACAGATCGCAGAAAAATCAGGACAGTTAGCACACGAATGCCAAAGAAAATATCTTAAATAGATGCACAATGGATGAAACAATCTCATATGATTAAATTATTATATAAATCAATCATAAAGAGAATAGGAAACTCGTAACCATGAAAAAAAACTAAGTTTTTATGGCGAAATTCGTTGGTCAAATTCACTTTAACTCCTGGATAATAATCATATATAACACATTATACATATCATATTTCATATATTTGAATTATACGGGTGCGCATCACATAGCCTTCCTTGTCATTTATTTGTAACACATGCTTCATTCACATTTTGGTAGCTTTTAAGTTGAAAGAGTCAGGGTTAAATAGATAAAAATTTCCTGTCACAACTCACCAAATGAATGATTTAGCTACTTTTATTACGATGGCACACAACTGATATTTACAACATTCACAGCTGAAAATGAATTTAACATTGGCATGGTAGATGTATCAGCACCGTCATTGAATGGACACAATTATATACTATCACGACCGTACAAGTACAAAATGTATATTAACTAAATACTAAGTTGCATCGAGCTTCTAATATTATATCTCAGTAAATTAATCAAGATAACACCATAAAAGTTCTAACAAAATAGCGGATACACTATGTTTAAACTTGATGGACGGAATAAATATGAGCACGAGCTTAATCATGTTAACCACCTCTGTTATAGCCCACTGTGTACAAAATGGAAAATAAAATAATTTCACAAATGGAATGTCTCACCAGTAATAGACAACGTTCTTATAAAAGTTTAGACATCCAACTTTCATTGATAAACATTGGTCTACTAACTTACATTGTACAATCCCTTCCCTCTCCCCTTATCCCTTCCTACCCCAAACAATATGCACGGATATATTCCTAAAACTGAAACGCAACAGTGAAGTCACGTGATCATCCTTCGTCGACCATCTGCGCCTGAAGCGTCTCGATGAAGTCCTGCTTGAGGTTCTCCCTCGCTTGGATCATGCGTCGCTTGGCCGCTTGGAAGGCGTCTAATGGAGGCACAAAGCAAAAGCATGGGTTAAGGTTGTTTGGAAGTGCTTATATTTGTTAGCCGCATTATGGAGAACTAAGGAGGTATCAAAGAGTTATTTTGTCTAATGTGATATTAAAAAAAATATTCTAAAATAGGTGTAGCCTAAATAAGATACGATTAATTAATTTCTACAATGTTTATTAATTCAAGAAACAGCATACATATCTCATTTTGTTATATAAACACATACATAATAGTATTATTATTGAACTGTCGTTTATTTGGGTTTACACAATAGAATTCCGGATGAAATCCTGAAATTTTGTACGTTTCGTAAAAACGAACTAAATCAGGTTGCAGATAAATAAATGAATAAATATCGAGATACAAACCTATAACTGATAAGATATTTGCTTGGGCTGCCGAGAAGCCGATTTTGTCGAGAATGGTTCCCACTTTCTTCTTCGACGTCGTGCTTTGCAAGAAAGCCCTGTGAAAGGATAAGATGTCATATCCCGTCATTAGATTTTAACATATGCATAATTAATTTTTGATTCGCAAAGTTAACAAGACACGTTAAAGGTCATTGTTTGAAAAGACACCTGACATGAAGTTCGCACTAAATAATAAATCATCATGATCCATCATTGCTTTTTGTAAGCAGTTAATGTGCGTAGCACAGAAAACAAGATTGTCAAGGACAATGACCCAGCTTTAGTTTTATCTTAGCCTTGAGTTTTTTAAGTACTAGCAAACGCGTTATTGTTAATTGTATTAATGTCAATCAACAGGTAAGTGTTTATGCAAAAGCCGGTATAAAAGTTATATGTTATCCACTTGTTTCACCATCTCCTATAAACAACAATGAATAAAATATCTATTTTTATATCATTATACCATTATTATAAGGAATCGGTGGTACAAGCTGGGATTCGGACACATGACCTTATGACTATGAGTTCGATGCTATACCCCTAAGCTACAGGCCCGTATGCGATATGAATGAACATACACATAATATGTATGAGTACATTGTGACATTTATATCAAATCAAAGACTTTCATATAAGATATGGCTGTCTTCTATAGGTACCATACATGAGAATACTATTTTTGGCATTTTCTCAAGGAAAAACAAGTAGATCAGTGAAGCTGATTAAGTCCTCCGCTACTTCAACAACAGTTGAAAACCGAAATAAAAACAGAGGAAATCAATTAAGAACATCAACAAAAAACCATCCAACGTCTTTCTTACGTCTTTTTTACAACGTCTTTCTCACAACGTCTTTCTAACAACGTCTTTCTCACAACGTTTTCCTTACATATTTCTAGTCCTCAAAACATCACGATATACGAGTAATTTTTCTTAATGTGCCAAGTCCCTAAAATCACCATTTTTCAAAAAATCGCCAAAATTACAATTTTTGAGATTTTTCAAAAATAATACGCCTAAGCACAGCTCCAATATGTGTTTGTTCCATGTGCCAAAGGAAAATAAAATTCCATCGATGGATAAGCGAGCACTCGTCCGTACAAACTACCATCAATAATCACGCTAAGACCCCAAAATCACCATTTTTCAAAAAATCGCCAAAATTACAATTTTTGAGATTTTTCAAAAATAATACGCCTAAGCACAGCTCCTATATGTGTTTGTTCCATGTGCCAAAGGAAAACAAAATCCATCGATGGATAAGCGAGCACTCGTCCGTACAAACTACCATCAATAATCACGCTAAGTCCCCAAAATCACCAT
>LQRL01089908.1:24940-37659 GCA_001703475.1 Hydroides elegans
TTGTTCGGCCATAAAACATTTGAGTTCATCCTTTCGATTAACTGTCTAGAATTTCAGTCTATGTTCTGAAATAAAAATGGCGACAAAATTGAAATAGTAATTTGACATTGGCGTGTGTTATGAATCTTCGCGATTACATTTGTATAGTCTGGTGGACCAAAGACTTTTCTCGGGGTCAGAGGGGAGGGCCGGAGCCTTTGACCCAACATGAATACTCATACACAGAATTTTGATGAAAAATGTAAATATCCGGTAAAAAAAACATTATTATATAGGTTGATTTCCTTACATATGAAATGAATGGGGAAATTTAAGAGGTGTATGCTGAGATAAACTTTCGTTTATTTAATTTTAATTTGGGCTTGCGGACTTTTTTCAAAATTGCCATCTGGGGACTGTGTCCATCCGGATCCTTTTACATATTATAAAAGATATCCGGTCAAAATAGCTCCGGTCAAATTGGGGCCATTATAACTTGGGCAATTTTGACCTGGATTCATTATACTTTTATTCTAAAAATTACATAGTCGGATGTAATAATTGGTTCTCTAGTCTGCATTGTACACAAGTCAGCTTTCACCTGTACTGAATATGATGAATCGTTTTACTTTTAAATATATTTCTAAAGCTTTGCGTAAATATTTACATTTATATCACTTATTTGATGTAGTTCACGGCAATTTATACTTTATCCTATTAATGGAATCCTTTATTCAATGTGCATAATTATTTTTCGCTCCCTTTCATGACTTTTCTTTGCCAATATGTGTATAGCAAGACACGTCAGTTATCAATGTATAATTTAGAAATTATATGTTTTTCTCTATCTCATTTAAATGTAATTCGATAAGTGGAAATTTCGTGTACGCCTCACCGATTTTAATTCAAACAATATATCATAAAGTGCGATTGAATTCAATGAGGGCTTTCATAACATTTACTTAGAGAAAAGCAATAAAAAATAACGCTGAATTGAACACAAGAAAGTTAAATGAGGTTTGCTATAATATATGCGTTTTTTTTTCTTTCTTTTGATTATTACATGTATAAGCGCTCCTCTCTTAGAAAATAGGAGCGTGGTCCCAATCAAAAGGAAGCGTGCCAAACACACGCATTTCATTGGTTAAGCGCTTTCTTACCGCTTGATGGCGTGTGTGCGGCGTTAAGGCAAAAGGTCGAGATATACAGCAAATACAAAACGTAAAAGACCTCAAAGACATAACTGGTCATACATTGTTAAAACCAGCAGTGAATACAGAAATCAAAGCCATTCGATTAATAGCAGCAACACCTGAATGGAGCTTTTTCTTCTTTATTGCACACACAATCTTTAGTGCATACTTGTGTTGTTAAGTTGTTCAGGTAGGCCACTGAACACGTAAGATTGGTGAAATATTAAAAGCAGGATATATATGATTTTGAAGCGTTTAGTAGCGCAGGTGCAAGGATAAAGCATATATCGTTTTGTGAACAACTTATAATTTCATTTCTCGCACGTACTGGTGTTTACACAAACTCTCACCGGTTTTGAAAATATTACTTTAAAAGTGAGAGCGCCTACTCATGGTACGTATGTATATGTGGACTTTGGAAGCAAATGGTGAAAAATAAAGTGTCTTTATTGTGTCAACATCTGGATCCTTATTGACTAGATCCAGGGGCCTCGTTCTGGATTCTGGATTGGCCACGTGACTTTGCATATTGAAATCTGGAGTGTTTGAGTAAATATATATGAAGAGGGATATATTCAGGATTGATTATGTGACACGCGTCGACCTTTAAGGTAAATATACGGTGTGTAGCGTACGCTTCTTTATTGCGATTCTTAATCTTAAAAAAAAGTAATCTTGAGACTTAAAGTTTTGTTGTAAAAAGAAGCTAGCTGGATTAAAAATTGCCTTTTTATACAGGTGTATTTTATAAGTTAGAGCATTTTCAAGGTAATAATGATGTTTTAACTGTTCGAAATAGTTTTATGTGATAACATGGCGACATATATAGGATAAGCAGGTAACAGAATGTAAGATTTCGTAAGACGCTGTCACTGGTTTTTATGTCATCAGCTCTCTAATTTTGTAACAGCTGGTTCACAGATCTTACGAACGTAACTTATCTTGACTTTTGAGTTTGGATTTTTCGTAGACACACAGTGAAACTGCGATGATGGCATTGGCTTTTATCTAAAATTTCTAAAAAATATAACTGCCAAATAGCAAAGTATTCTCAGGACTATTTATATTTAAAATATGTTTAAGCTATTCAAATAACGAAAAGGATAAATTGTGTTTTAAGAGAAATCGTGAGAAAGTTTATTAAGATGGTCCTGTCAATCCTTCACGCAACATGATGTATTGATGATAACCATTGTCTTTTTATGCTAATTTGTTTCTTCAATATATATGTGTGTATCTAGGGATTCGACATGGAAAGTTTTAATTGACATCTGATTTAAATGAAAATAACAGTTCTGAGTGATTTATCAAGGAAAATTAATATTCAATTAGTTTAATGTTATATGTACATGTAAATGTTTTTTTTAATCGAAATTATCATAATTTTAACAAAGCAAAATAAAAATTGAATGAAATCGGAATTAAATATTTCAGGTACCGGTTGTGTTTTCAAAGTGAAATTAATTGCACATTGAAAACATTTTTTGCTACATTTTACCAATTTAATCTTCAACTTTTTGCTACATCAACTGAAAATCTTCTCACGCTCACTTCGTTATTTTACAGGTTACACCCAGGCGCGGAAATTCAGCCAAAACCATCTGTGCATGTGGAACTTCTGTCTTCATATAAAAAAGGAAAAAATAGAATCTCGCTGCATCTGTAAATCGAAAACGGTTGTATGATTCCAACGCGGCCGCGCCTCCAAGTGTTAGCTGAACAAACAATAGGGATTCTTCAAAGTGGTTTCTGACATCGCTTTCTCTGCAGTTCTATTGAGTCAATTCCCTCTCAAACACCAACATTTTGACGGCAGCAAGCAGCCAGCAGACTTTGGATACAGATCGAGTTAATTGAATAAACCAACACAATGTTTCGAGCAATAAACAATACTTAGTGGAAAAGCAGTTGCAACTTTGGATAAATGCACTTGGGGCTAAATTATACGTGACGCGTGTTTTTACAAACAGGAATGCTTAGAAACTACGCCTGTATTGTATAAATTGTTTAGTTTTACGCATGTTAGGAACTAATGGATAAATGGAGAATCTAATGGAATATCAATTGGATTCCAATTATGGTTGACTCGATGTAGTAACTATGGATATAAGATACATATTTTGGTTGCTAAGGTGCATGATGCTGTGGTTGCTATACGCGTGTCAAAGCTTTTGTCAATATTCAGAGGATACCTGCAATTGGATCATATGGTAAGAATTTAGTTATGGATTCTATGTAGAGTCTAAACTTAAGAGTCCACAAGGGTTAAGCTAAGTAGCACATGACAGGGCGATAACGTTGGTGTTCAATTCCAAGAAAGATGAAGTTATATATTTTATATTATAATTAATTCATTTAGTTTATTTATACAACTATTTCGGAACTATGTTTTTGAATTATCACTAAAGTAAGTTATTCACACGATTAATCGAGATCGGTTCCCAGCTAGATATGCTTAACTAATATTATTAGAATGAATTTATTCCATGTTTGTCAAACAGTGGGTTAGGATACCCGAACCAAAATCATTGCAATAAGTGCAACTTCTAGCGCTTTTGACTTTCACATTAATATAAAACATAGAGTCTACCCCCAGTTATATCAACCATTATTACTATAATCGTTTGACTCTTGCAAATTATATGTTATTACAGTCAATTTAGTAATATTTTGACAAGGCGTCTCGGAATCTTTTTTCTGGGCTACCAGTATTTTGCATATTCAAATTGATTTTTTTTTTCAAGCTATATTTTTACTGGAACAGAATACCGGTAGTTACATAAATTTATCATCAATTTGATCTGTGCAAAATAGATACATTTTTGAAGAAAAAACGACATGCATGTACAGACGGTTAACTGATAAAATAGCTTTTAAAAAAATCATAATTGGTTTAATTAATTCAATTAAAGGAAATAAACAAAATTTACGTTGTACTTGATGACAATTTTGAAATGGTAACGCCTTAAATCGAACGTCATTCGAAATATGCTATATCATTTGATATCAAGAAGGGGTAGCAACGACTGTTTCGTTAAATACCTCATATAGTATATGATTTCAATGTTTGATATATAGATAAGAATAGACATGCAACTACATGTAAAGTATGGACGATAGTCAAGAGCCTCCGGTTGAGAAATAAAATCCTTTTTTACTACCTTTAAAATAACGGAACATATGTTTGTGACATATAACTGTTCAACTTATCTCTGTTTGTAAACATAAAGAGCATGAAGAGGCCTCTCCTATGACATTACTCATCGTATTACTCATAAGTGCAGTAGAAATAGGATTGCAGAACAAAGACCATTGTTCAGTTTGTTGTTGTGTTGTTGTTATGAACATGGGCATGATTATCTCCCTAAGTAAAGGCTACAAGAAGTTTTTTTAATATATTGCCAACTTCTTAGTTTAAGTTAGGAATGACTTTTTTGCTTTGGTTGTTTCAAATTGAGTTATAAATGAAGTAAATGAATCAGGCATTTGCCTCAGTTTTTTAGGAGGGGGGGGGGGCTTTGCAATTTTTGATGATATTCGTTATACTTTCTATCTGATTTCATCGTTTGTCACTCCTTCGAAAAATGGGGTTTAAAATTGCACATAAAAAAGTTAATGTTTCCAAAGTTGCGTGAAATGAAATCATTCAAATCATCCATCTATTATTAACCTCATCATTGGACAAACTCCATTAATAACCCGACACCTGATCGTGAATGCTCATTTCACCTTAGACCTCAAGCAACTAAATTTTGAAAGTTATCCAACTCTTACCTGGTCAGTAAATTACCACAACATGTGAACAATGTATCTCTTTCATTCAACATGACATCATATGTGTCATCGATAAGATATGTTATATTCTAGGGTTCTGGTGACGTATCGAAATGTATTTTTCGCCAGTATATGTTTAAGTGTGAGGGCCTGGCCATATTCGATTCGACGAAAAGGCAGCAACGATTCCTCTTTCTTTTATGTGCTTGATGGGGATTTGTTTAATTGACTAAGCCATATAAATAACGGAACATAAAGAACATATAAGAACAAGAAATCGTTATTGCTCCTCGTCGGTCCCGGTATAACCAAACGCTAACACAATTTAGAAACGTACAGCTTTAGACAAACTTCGCTATACGCGTTACAAGTAGCCAAGCCCTTTAAATACGTATAAGGAAGCGCGCTTTGGTATTTTCTTTGTGGTTTATCTAGGGATTGTCCATATAGGAAAATGTTGTTTTCATTTTTCAAAAACGTGGGAATGCGTTTGAAGCTTTGGCACATGTGTCCTTCTTTGTCGACTAGAGTTTCCTCAACCTGAGAATCTGGTCATGAAAAGAATAAACAAACTTTAAACTTTCAAACTTAAACTTAATAACGCTCTAGATTTACACGCGTACCTGTTCAATATCGTCACGTCTTTTGAATGTGATAACAGCATAATGTAACGTAGCGACGAACAGTGATATTTTAAAGAAAACATGTAGATCACATATGGTGATAGAAATATTCGGATGGGAAAAGTGAATATCGTTTAAATCGTTACCAGAATAGGATACTTTCAATGCTAAGATGATAATATTACATTGCTAGGGTTACACATTTCATTAATATATATACTAGGGCTTACTTATTCAGTAACTCTATTTTCAAGGTCAACTTGAAATGATATTTTTAAAGATATAAATTGCTTACAGAAACGATAAAACGTTTGAACGTCATTCACGAATGAATGTTAGTCTGTATTGAGCAATTTTGCACAATTTTTAAAACGAACTTCAGTAGAGGGAAAATAATAAACTTATATGTTGATACATTCATGAAAAGGCAGAGTATTAAACTTTTTTACAGATATATATGAATAGCGATTGATTGCATATCTACAAAAAATCTCTTGATTGAAGATTGCTTTAGCAAACTTATTGTCAATATTTCGTTTATATGTGCAACACCCTTGCTTCAAGGAGAGAAAAGATATTGTATTAAGTCATATAAAACCTCTTCTTTATATAAATTAAGAATGAAGATGTCCATACACAAAGGGCTTAATTTTATGGTTTTCTAAACACCTTACATTTAAATTGCTCTCTTTTGCCTAGTTACGAATCGCATGGCCCGAGGGGCTTCACGCAAAATGTGAATCATTCACTTTGGCGTGACTTCATAAACGACCAGGAAAATGCATTCATGATGTTCCTGAATATATATTTTTGAACGCGGCCACAAAACTGCAAATGACATAACGTCGAACCTCAAAAATCATGAGCGACAAAAAGAAGACATAAAAAAGAATGAAATTTGCATAAATCAAATTGTTTCCTCTTGCGAAGTTAATATTTAGAAACAAAGAGGAAATAAAAAACCTTCCAAGATATGGCAATCGTTTTAAAAGTAGATTAGTGACAGATATAGACAAAGTAATATTGAGTGATATTTATCAACACCACCACATCCTTTATCTTTCTTTTTCACATTTTGAAAACAAAACAAAAAACTTTTGACACCCACTTGTCTTTAATAGCTTTTTAAAAAGGTCATGGCGTCTCTCAGGGGACTCAAGAAGTGGAAATGCAAAATAATCAAATGTTTTCTTTTGGGTCCGTTTTATGTATTTTAACTGTTTTTGCCCCATATTTGTTTGTTTCGTCTTATAAGTTTTTGCTTTTAATAGACTCGGTCTAATCTTGAAAGGATGCATGCAACAATCTGCTGTTTAAAGGTCAATATGCTGTGAAAATAGATATGTTTTATTGAGTTTTCAATCTTACGCACCCGTTATCACAATAATCCTTTGATATCAAAACGCATCCATGATGCGACAGAAGCAATATCCAATTTTCAATCAAGTCATTTACCATGACCATATATGTAAACCGAAACGAAATATGTATTTAGATATGAAATGATTCACACCTGCTGAACCCTTTTTTGTCGGATCCCGTAATGAAATGAAGGAAATGTAGGGGCATGCTCTCTGGATCAAATTGTATTATGGCAATTGCTTCGGGAATTAATGGAATTCAGCGTTATTAAAGACAGGGCCAGTTGTTTATCAAATATCCTTTTTTTTTGCCTTTTTATGTTAGATCAATGCCAATTAACGAGCGATTTTCACCTCATTCTGGCTTCTCTTCATTGTTTGGGATATCATCATTTTGTTGTTATATGTTTCGAAATACCAGCAGTCTTTCATTAACCATACAAATGAATAAGGATACAGTCGAATATTTTCATTACCTCTCAAAAACATAAGTTCATAATTAATGCATCTACAAAACAAATGAGTAAAAACATATTTATTAAAAAGAACACCGAGTTTAAAATGCACATTTTCAACTATTTTGACGGGGGTGAGACATAATAATGGCGTTTTTTCACATTTTCAAAGTGATGTAATATAAGTGCTCACTTAATATTGTATTTTATGTCATTCATAGAGGAAAACTGTAAACTTGCATTGGACATATACACATATTGTTTTATGCATTTTAAAATGTTAAGTCGACATGGTCGCGTGTGGATTTTGGCAAGATCGTATGTTGTTGACATAGTATTTGTCACTTTGTTTACTCACGAGTGAAAAACTGACAATTAAAGAGCAAATAAAGACTTAAAATCAACAACTATCAATATGATATTTCATTTTAAAAGAATTTAATTCGATCATAGGGTGTCATCTTATTCACTGCAAAATGATTTTAACAAGGAGAATGCCATGACACTATGTTAGGTTTGTTATGGGAGAGCTGCTATTATTTCAACTGATTGGGTTTCTGTTATTTTCATCTTTATAACTAGGACAAATATACGCTTCAAATATACAGTAGGCCTTATCAACTTTACAGTGCTTTATATTTATTTGCCAAGTATCAATGCCTTTTCGAAAAGGATATAAGTCGCAATACATCATCTTTAAAAACAAACAGAAAAGGACGGAAAAATACTGACTTTAACCAGCATTTTTTCGTCAGAAAAACTCTTCAAAGAGAGACATTTCAACTCATTAGATATAAAAATGCTTTGTTTTCCATCATAACATTTTATTTCTTTTACTCAATTCCTTGAAATATGAAAGAAAATAAATCGTTCCCAAATCCCACTCTTTCACACCTGTCACTGGTCACACGTCGACAATTCATCAACATTTCCTTTTCTTGTAATCCGACTCCCCTTGCCTATCTCCAAATGCATGGTTCCTTGGCTCCCAACCTCATGTTCACACTATGTTTCATGTCAAATCAAGCTTTTATGTGTCCTCGATGGGTGTCTAAGGGTCACACGAGGTAGCGACATTGGTCATCGGTCAAGCGGACCTAACGAGGGCGCGAGGGGGGTCTCTATTATTTTCGCATAGCTACACGCGAGGAAGGTTTGGGGAAGGGAGTGTGCGGCTTTGGGCAACTTTGAACGGATATTTGTACAACGTCGCATTTGAGTTTTTGACGTCGAAATGCGGTTGACAATTGGTCACAATAGTACCTTTAGGACGTAATTTTACGACGCAATGTCGGATGAACGTGCTTTGTATATCAGAAAATGTGGCGTCTTCGGTATCACATTGTTTTTGCCTAAGCGACGCATTCGCGAAAAGAGACCATGTATCGCCAAAGGAATATGTTCTTTCGACGTCGCTCGATCTCTTTCCGAGTTAGTCCAGAGAGGAGTGTGACCCACCGAGGCTTGTTAAGAAATACCCAATTATAATATTGTCAACTACCCCCCCACCCCCTCCTTCCCATTTGATGGCGTCGATAGTGCTTCTCGTCGTTTTGCATGTTGTTGCAATGTTGGATAATTGACTTTGATGTTGGTGCTGTGTTTTATGAATGGGATTGAATTTCAAGACAATTTTCGGATATTTTGTTTTGTGTTTTGGGAACTACATGATGATGGGATGCAGGTTGTGTATCGGGATGATTTGGAATGTATAGATATTTTTATTCGAATTTCATCAGACGAAACATCAAATTTGTCAATATACGCAACTGTATGAAAATACATTTTTATAGCGCGTCACACTCAGCCCGACCAACGGCAAATATTTTCTTTTTGCAATGATACTTAATTCTGATCTAAAAACTGGTGTGCCGTCATAAACACTACACCACGCTAACTTCACCAGGATTATATCCACATGTATTCATATAGTAAAAGTTGAATAAAAATGGCATATCCTTGCCCAACAAAGGTGTCCCTTGTATACAGATGTCCCAGCATCTAGAGTCACGAGATGGTGATAGCATCTTAATGATACTACTTAACCAATATTGGTTTATATGAATAAATAAGCTTCATTTTCATATATAGGGCAGCCATTGTCAATACTTTCACTAACCGGTGTACGTTTTGAATTATGTTTTGCCAAGACAGTAAAGCGTTACTTTACTTCTTAGATTACGTTATCTTATATTTTAGATTAAGAGTATGCTATATTTATAGAATTTCTCAAATTTAATGAAATTTCACCTCGATTTCACAGCATCGTCTTTCGATTTATATCAGAAAGACATGAGATTTCAATCGCAATGTTTTGCTTAGGATTAAGTTGCACATCTTAGATGCTGGTATGGCATTATTGCCGTGCAATCGCTACCACTCAATGCTTGTGTTTTGATGCAAAACGATTCTTGAAAATTTGCTTTTCAATCGAATAATTTGCCTAAGAGCTTAGTATTTTTTCAGCAAAAAAACCTAATAAATAAAAACGCCAAATGGGTATGTTGTTATAGTCACGTAACCGTTAGAGAAAGAACTTTTGGCGTGTGTTCAAAATATCATTATCTACTCATATATATATTCACATTTGATTATTTATTTAATCACAAATTTACCTACATGAACTACTCTCCCTTTTCTCTCAAACAGGGATGGCGCCCAGGATTCACGTGGCATTCGCAACATCCGTCCCGAGTGCGTCGAGGGCAACGTGCAATGGCGACATCCGGTCGGGGCTATCCGCATAATATTCGCGCAGCACAACCACGTGTCTTTTCAACTCTGTTTTATCGCTCACTCACCTCAGTCAACAATCAAGATTTCCCTGGAATCGCATACGCATTTAAAGCATTTAGCGTTATTGAATATGAATAAACCCGTAACGGACGGGGAAGTATGTGTTGATTCGATTCATGGCGATGCTATAGTGTTGTTTGTGGAAGCCGTTCAAGATTCGACAAAGGCACAAGTTGGAGTGCTGGATATTGATTATGAAATTAGAAAAACAGTATTATCACTGCAGTCACCAACAGATGAATTCACAGATATCCGATCAGGTATTGACAAATAACGTTTTATCATACGTAATTTGATTAATCAAATGGCTATAAATAAATCTTTAATAGGGCCTATAAGATATGCTCTAAAGCCATCTTCGCTCTTGGTATCATAAAATGATATGGTTTTTCGGCGGGATAACTAATTAAACTAGCATCATTAATGAATTGTTAATGTCTCTTTTCCTCTTTAATATATTTTTTTTTAATTTTAAAGAAAAAAAAAATTGTTGTTTTCGCTACTGTTCATCAAAATTATAGATACAGAAATACTATTTGAAAAGATTTACTCAATATTTGCTTTTGTTTTTGCTTTTAAAGGATGTCGCCCATGTACAGACGAAGAGATTCGAAACATCGTTTGTTATGCAGATTTTGGTAAGTTTGTTAGTTATCATTATTTTAAACTATACCCGTTATATAAACGGAAGCTTACATAGTATGCAACAACGACTTAGGATGGCTCAATCGGATAAGTAAACACTACAAACGTTAAACTTAAGTGAATGGCATAAAAGAGTATAGAAATTAACGGCGCTTTTTAAAATGCGCGGATGTTTTGTGTAGGAGTTTCATCAACAAACCATAAGCTGCTTACCGTATAAAACGGTTAAGTTTATGTTAATAGGGGCAAAGGGCTGTTTTAAAGGGTGGCGCCGCTCTATGTTTAGGGTGTTTAACTTGGGCACGGTTTTTAAAAAGAATAAAAAGGGTCTTTTGTGTGTTTTATTCATCAACTTTCTTGCACTTATGTATCTCCTAAATATTACAACCCTTGCGTTATTAACTTAACTACTTTTCTGTTCCTTTTTCGGGGCTTCTTAGACATGCTAAAGACTCTGTTCAAATATAATTTCATAGTCTAATATATTGTCCTTTAGGCGTCATTTCTAATGGAACTATATGAGTATTATTGAATGTACTCTTGTTTTATTGGTTTAGTGCTCTGTGTATTTTATCACTTAAGAGGTTTCAAATTTCCCTTTCATTCTTTGCATTCTTGAGGACGCACAAAACACTTTTCAGTTTAAGAACTTTGAAAATTGAGGTGTATTTTAAACGATATTACGTATAGTTTACCAGTTATTTAACATGTGATTATTAAATAGTGATGTTTCATTGATAGTACATGTACATCAACTGTATATCACTCGAAGCGACCTCTTAATTAATTTGAGGAACTCTGGGACATAACTTTATTACATTTATTTTGCATTAATATTACTGGCTATCATAAGTAGAATCCGGGTCAAAAAGTCTCCGGCCAAAAAGTTCCGAGCCATAAAGTCTCCAAAAGTGACACGATGTGCCAAAAAGTCACAAACAAAATGTTTTGAAGTATGGGTCTTGGGGATATAAATTTCTGGTAATAATTCTAAGGTTAGTCACCAGAAAATTAGATTGTTGAAATATGGTGTTTAATTAATGATCTTGTTACTGGAAACTTGATGTGGGAAAAAAATTGACTTGAGACTTTTTGGCACATCGTGTCACTTTTGGAGACTTTATGGCTCGGAACTTTTTGGCCGGAGACTTTTTGGGCGGATACCATCATAAGTAATAAGGTGGAACCATGGATTTTCTTTGTTCTGCATTTTCATGCGCAGTATATGCAGCGCATTTATTGTACCTTTTTATTGTATTAAAAAATCTTAAAGCGTGTTTATAAGGGTTTATATCCTGAAGGCAGTCCTTTGATAAAAAAAAACAATTTAGGTTCCAAAATCTAATTATGAAAAGGGAATGACATATCAGAAGAGTTCTTAAACTTAGGCGCCACGAATTCTGATATATAGCATTGATAAGCTAATAACATTTTACACCTCAATAGAAACAACGTCATCATACCATTATACGATTTCATGCCTTAAAGACAAAATAAAAACAAACGTCCTACACTTGATTGAACATCACCGATAGCTCTAAATGTCATGAACAAAACAACATATACCGCAATAAAGTGCATTTTCATATCATTAACATTATAAGCGCATGTTGTTTTTTTCTTCTTCGCTTATGAGCGATATTACCACTATTTCCAAAATGTCCTGCGGTCGCGTATGGTCGCGTGCATTAAGTGTGTATCAATGCGACATGTCTATGCAAGACTTTCGTGCACAGACAATGCAATTATTCATTCGCAGAATCATATAGACACATTATAAAAACATGCAATGTAAAACATTTTATGGTAATTCGTTGGTGCAGTTTTTTGGTATGTTATTCGATCTGTAAAACGTGCATAGAAACCCACAATCGAATAAATTGAAACGTTTTT
>LQRL01089950.1:0-13655 GCA_001703475.1 Hydroides elegans
GCATTAATGAATATTCAAATTGAGTTATATTTGAACTTTGGTCTGATACACTTTATCACTTTATTAACATATATTCTAATGAAGTATTTGTTACTAACATATATACTGCCCAAAAAAGTCAAGCCCCCTCCAGTTTGTACCATTAACGTATGCAGAAAAGCACACTTTAAACTGCTGTGGTTAGCATTGAAAAATTTATGGTTTTTCAATGTTTCTTGTTTTACTCGATACATTAATATGTAAAGTTTACCCACGAAACCAATTTGTTATAAATGAAACAGTTCAAACCGGCTATTTTGAGCAAATGTGACATGCCCCGTTTGCCATTAACATCAGAATAGCAGATAAGGTACCTCTAATTTCATCGTGAATAAACCCCCTTTAACCAATCCAATCGCGACGAAATGAGCCATGGATATATTCAACACCTCAATTGACAATATTCTGGACCAAAAGTTATATCGCGATTGGTTTACAAATACAAACAAATCGTTTAAAACCCGTGCACTACTGCATAGGTGAATGGTAAAAACTGGAGGGGGGCTTGACTTTTTTTGGACAGTGTACATGTATAGTAATCTATTTAAAACTTATATAACATTTAGATTTGGTGAGGTGACTGGGCAAACTAATGTTCAAAATGAGATAAGAATCCCGATTAAGCCAGGATTCTGATCCATCAAAATGTCCAGTTCCAAGATTAATTCTACAGAATAACTGGCTATTATACATATTCTTTTTGATAGAAGTAAAGGTAATGTTAACATACCATGTCGACATTGGGGACTTTCTATGTATTCCTGGTTGACGCACGCAATCACAACAGAAGCTTTGTCGATTGAGTCACATATTCGTTCTGGTTCTACACAAGGATAAAAAAATAAGGAACGAGGTCAGTCCATCAATCAAAATAGTGCAGTTTACAGTCCATTATCTAAATTAATGGATAATGAATACAAAGGCACTGTGCACTTATCGATGAGTAAAATCTTTAAACTGATATTCTCAAATAAGAATCCCAGTCTACACAAAGCCTCATCATGACCTCATGCTGATCTCATATGAGTTATATTTTAGGTCACAATGAGCTCATGATGAGGTTTTGTGCAAACTGGGATAAACAAAACATGTTTTTTTTGTCAGAATGATGCTCATTCAACGAACCATTATGGATGAACATTTGTAATAAAAAGGAACTTAATCCAAAACATGTAACACTCCCTTGTAAATGTAGAGTTCAATCAATCACTTTAACTCTCCTCAAAGAATATATGCGTATCCAAGATACGTTTACCTCGATAATTCGTTTCGTTTTTAATATTTTGATTTTAAAATACATGCACGTTATACAGAAAATAATTCTTTACAAGGGGCAAAAATCTAGAACTTTGAGGCATTGCTCTAAATATGCTCACACTTGGGAACTTTTCAAGAATCGTAAAAAAATTTCAAGTTTTTATGAAAAACTGCAAAAACGATTTTCTTTATTCGCTTTCAATTTATGAAAAAAAATGTCATCACATATTCAAATCAGCATAATTATTATCATATTTGCACTTGAAAGTGCTATTTTCGGAGATTTAGACATAAAAAAATGAAAATAACTGCTCTCGGTTTTCGGCTTTTTAGGCTAAGTCCAATGTAAAAACCCTAAATTTCGGAGAGGTTACACCTATTTGGGCAAGGCAAAATACAATAAAAAAAAATATATATTGCATTTTCAAATTATGAACATAATTTGATAAAATATAACTTGATTCGTTAACTCAATTATTTTTAAATGAACTTTTAGTCCCAAACTTATTCTGAGTAAGCATATTAATTATAAAAACTGGTACTCACGCCTCATAATATAATAAAAAATAGAATATAAGAAATACCTTTATTTTCATAACTCATTTCAACACTGTATCCTAGCTTGACAATCTCATCGTTTATATGATGTATTTGTTCCAATGATCCCGTTTCGCAGCTTATCACTATGTGACCTGAAACGGAATGGGACACATTTCTTATAATGGTTACACAAATCTGAATTAGGGCGTGGTCACATTGGAAGCTATTATGAATATTTTCTCCCGTTTTCTTTTTGGAAACCATTAAAGAAGACCTGTCTAAAACACAACGATTTTTTAAAGCACTTTTAATTTCCAACCATAATGCATAAAAATACACGGTTTAGGTGGTGTTTCCTTTAAACGTAAAATCGCTGCACGTCTACTGCGCGTCAAACACATTGCTTTCGCTCACAATATTTTTCTTAAGAGTGTTTCCATGCATCCCTTGGGTATCCGTTCCTTCTACAGTCCGTTGTTTACGCAACCTGCGTCGTAAAATAAACAGAATGCAGACAGAACGGATACGGAATGCTTCATGGAAACACGATATCCGTCAATTTGACGGACGGGGCCTGTGAATTTATCAATCTTTTCATTTTGGAACAAAATATCTAGACATTTATTACGAAACTGTTGATAATTGGGGAACTATTAAGAAAATTCTCTCTTCGTGTTTTTTTATTACAAAATATGAATTTATTTGTTTTTTTTTCAATGATGTTTTTGTTTAAGATAATTATAAAAGTTAACTGGTATATATCATTGTACAATTTAAGTTATAAAATATAATTATATTTGAAATAATATTTGAATAATGTATATGAAAACACATTTAAATACACTATTTTCAAAAGGCATCTTTCAGTTGATTTTTATAGCATATGAAATTTGAATTCCAAATCATAATGACGTAAAGATTCCGTTACGCTATTGACGAAATACATGTAGATATTATCTATGTTGTTTTGTTCCCAACAGATATATTTTCATTTCATGTTTATATAGTACTGTAAGTGCTAATTCTTGCTAGCTTCCATTTTTCATTCAATTTCAATTGATATATGTATATTTGTATGGTCTTTAGACATGTTATCATATGTCAAAAACTGGGCACTTCGTTTAGCACAATATTCATAAAAATTATTTCATTTAATCCATTCCATGTCTTAAATTTTCATTCGTCTTTTTTTCGAAACGCGAACACAAATACATATTATCTTTTTATGTAAATAACAAAAACGGTTAGGCCGCTTATAAACACTCCGCCATGATACGTTAATTTGACGGATGCGAAACGGATGACGGAAACACTACCATAAGTTTGACGTTCGTCTGACGTACGTCAGACGTACGTTAAAGGAAACAAAACTTAATAAAGCAAAACGCTAGATTTTTTTCTAATTGTGGCCAGGTCTCGAGTAATGTTATTGTTATTTGTGTTTTTTTTTCTTCAAATTTATTTGAACGTCTTATTTGTACGGCTTAATTGAAAAACATCGTATCTATATAGATAAACCATACATTGACCTCCGATTTATACCACCCCTTTATAAATTTATCAATATTTCGCTGGAACTGGGTAGAATTTACAGGATGACTTACATTTGTTGTCCGATGTCTGTTGCGGCGTTGCCTTAGAAACAGGTTCGCGGTCGCGCCAGCGTTCAATCACAAGGAGGGCACCCCTCGCCTGATGTCTCACCAATGTGTTTTTGCTGTTATCGGCCAAATGTGTCAATCCTAAATGGATGATAATAAGGTATATGATTGTATGGCTGATGGAGAATGGATTGTATGGCTGATGGAGAATTGATTTACGAAAGAATGCGTTCTGATTGTATAGAAAATCGGATAGTAAAAGTGGAAAGGCCGATTGATAGAACATATAATTGCCTACCAAACAAGCATTTTAAAGAGTGTGCAGGTAATATACATCATACAATGATAGCTATTTTGGTATTGTGTTAAGTTGGGTCGATGTTTCAATCAAATAATGAGATTCTGAAACAGTTTACTTATGCTGTACCTATTCAATCAGTTCACATAATACGACTTATGAATTCACTTATGTAATTTGAACTAAGTTAACTGATTAAGTAAGCACCATTTACTTACGTTGCATACATGTGTCGTTGCTTTTAATGATATCTTGAGCTTTGAACGCCAATAGATACACTCCTTTTGTCGCAGTTTCCAATTCCTTCTCAGAGCACGTTTTCTCATCTAAATGCGTTTCATAAAAGCCGAACACCGCATGCTTTGCGATGTTCACCTTATTCGTATCATTCATTGCAAACCGATTTAAAGCCTTAAGAAAACTTTCAGCACTATGCGTTCGCATCATAATATTGTCCGCGAATTCCTTCTTTCCTTTGACCATCTCATCTGTAATCTTTTTCCAAAATTGCAAGTGCTTATCCTCTAGTATCACGTGATCAGTATCTGTTTCCATGACCACGCCCGCGAACCCTAATTCGGCCAATGGGCGAACAGCAACGTGAAGTGTCGAACGGAGCTGAGCGAACAGGCGAACAGCGTCACAATCACGATACGCTTGCCGCAAGTCAAGCTCTTCGTTACACACTACGAGGGTAGTCATAATGAAACCCACTATATCAGCCCACGGTTTGGAACCAGGATTTCCTTGCATCTTGAAATTGTTGTTCTGTTCGGGTGCCAAGCGGGGATTGCTTAACAATGCGAATAAGTCTTTATAGATTTCGCGATCATAAAGCATTCTACAGAATCGGTTACTTATACAGGCGCTTGACATGGTCATTAAAAGAGTCATTGGAAGTGCGGCAAGGGCTAGATTCTTCGGTCCCATTTCCCCTTCGAAAGCCTGAGCGGAATAATCACGTATCACCCTTAGAATAACATCTCCTATCCCACACCTTATCATCTCATCAATAAATCGTCTTGAGCGCTTTTCGAACTTTCCAGTTTTGAAATTCGGCTTCGGTTTTGGCACAACCTTTATGAAAAACGTCAGCTCAACCATCCCGCCTTGACACAGGATATTCTTACGCTTTAGCAGACGCTTAACGTGATATTGGATGCGTTCTAGGCCATCGGGAGTAGGCTCTTTGAACATGGATGAAACCGAATCCTGTGACGAAATACTTATTGTGTCTAGGTCATCGTCATCTTCACAAAGTATTGCGTCATTTCCTGTTTGCAGTGAAATGCCTGTCATTGACAAAGCAGAGTGTTCAGGTCCATTTTGACTTCTTTCGAATCCGCGCTTAGTTTCAGAAGGATTCGCAGTGTCTGCTTTTGTTTCGCGATGTGTCGTAAAAATTGAGCTCTCGGTCTGTGTATATTGGCTTATTTTCCGCGTTTGATTAACATAGAGTAAGCCGAGATTGTCTGATTGTGATTGATAAGTACTGGCACCGGATCCCATATTTAAACGGTTATCACATTATCCACTTGATATAATATACGTATTCAGGAGTCCAAAAATGCTTACTCATGTATTTAAGTGGTCTCGATATTTGATGCGACAGAGGTTTATATAAAACAAATGCATGTGTTTTTAGATTATAATCTAATCTATCATAACAGTTTGAATGATATATCCATGATGTTTATATAAAGTTTAAGCTCTAATATTTTTTACGCGTCTATGCAATACCTAGCGCTTAGTTTACATGTACTCACACGTGTACACGCGTATCGATCACATATTAGACCATGTAGGTAGAGTGCCCTACGGTATATGATTAGTGATCCATAGTCATATTTACATTCAGTGAGTGGATCCATATATGCAGGAGTACCCAGCAATTTATTTAGTTCAATATCTATTCTGCCGGAACAATCTTTCTTGCTAGTTTTTGTTAACAGAACACATATGAATATTCCTTAATTATTTCATTTATAGAAATAACGCTAACATAAAGACGCATATAAACAAAATAAATCATGTTTTAACCAAATTTGGGTTGGAATATTGGAATATACTATTTTTTACTTTTCAAAAGTGTATGGCAACTTGTGAAGCATCTATTCTTGCTGGGATCGTTTTGCTGGCAACGATATTTAGGTTTTCTTTGCTGGCAAACCAACAATAAAGTTGTTTACATGATGGAATGATATTTCACCATTATAAGCGGCAAATGAATTAGTGTCATGTTAAAATGAGCAATATAACTGAATATATTTAACCAACTCCTAAAAATCGTTCGTTGGGTACTCCTGTATATTAAGATTATATAAACAAGGGTGCCGTTATTACATACGAAGCTTTGTCAGGCGTATTTATTCTTAAGTTGAAAAGTTAATCAGAATATTTGGAAAATGATTACCTTAATTTTAACTATAGATTTCGATGGCTAGGAAAGTGATCCATGTATACATGCGGGTTTTTTAATCGTTTAACATGAGGTTATCTTAAGTTAGATACATTGTAATTCCCGATGGCATACTTCAGCTTAAAAAAAGACAAATTGACCCTAATCAAGCCCCCTCAAGGCATTTAGGAAAAATCAGACCCGAGACAACAACGAGAAAACAAAAACTGATGTCGTTATTTTACAAGCTGCTATAATTGAAAATACAAATTAAATAAACGTAATAAAGTCACAACATGTTTAATCTAGTAAACGCTTTTTATTGCAGTAATGAGCATAAGATCGAAGGATGACAAGCAGCTGTTTATAACGTGATCCTGAATGTGTATACAATATATTCCAGCCGTGTCCCATATTTATCACAATTATCAATACCTTTTATTTTCTAAAATATAAAGGGCATTCAAATATTATTAATTTCGAAATGTTTGAATGCTTTATTTGTCGATATACAATTAACTTATATCACAACCATTCTCTATAACAAAAATAAGTTAAATGCATTCTAGAGTCTTTATTGATTACAGATAAATTTTCCGATCAAGACGCTTTAACAAAAACGTGTAATAAATAATAATATTCGAAACGTAGAACTGTTATTCAGTTGAGTCGATTTCTAAAGCATCAATACACGTTTATCTGTGCTTATTCTATTTCCAAGTTGCTCTTAACTCGCAAAAAACAAGAACGTTGCCTTACAAATAATCATTGAGTATATGTTCAATAAACGCATCATACATGTATGCTATATCAAAGTTTATAGAAAATAATCCATAAGAGAAACCTTGCTATATATATCTAGTTTAATAGAAGTTTAGAAGAGCAGCATTTCAAAAAGAGGCATGGTGTCGATACCCATGAAAAATAACTGGTTACCTTAGTGGTCATACTCATTTCAAAATTCTAATTAAAAAAGCATATTTGCATAACTGATATTGATCCCTTATAGGATCTAGTTATTTGTTTTAAGAATTATAATTTACATGTTTAAGGTTGCATACATCGTTTAATTATATCATTATCATACATATTTTATTCTAAATAATAATTAAAAAACATATTTGCATAACTGATATCGATTCCTTATAGTATCTAGTTATTTGTTTTAAGAATTATAATTTACATGTTTAAGGTTACATACATCGTTTAGTTATATCATTATCATACATGTTTTATTCTAAATGATAATTAAAAAAAACATATCTGCATAACTGATATCGATCCCCTATAGGATCTAGTTATTTGTTTTGAGAACTATAATTTACATGTCTAAGGTTTCATACATCGTTTGATTTTATCATTATCATACATAGTTTACTCTAAATATCACGTGTTGCCATATACATTTCAACACATCAAAACCAACTGACACAGAAAAATATAAACTGCGACATACACGACTTGAATATTACATAGAACATAATTTTTTAAGATCAGGCACTATTTGGCCATATTAAGCCATTCACAATGTTTCACCATTATTTGCGCTCCAACTATTGGTTGTATTAAAGGTTTAATTATATGAAATGATAGGTATATATGTTGTTTATCATAATAAATGTTTAAATCTATTATCTTATAGTTGAATATTCATGAATCGTACCGTGTGTTGACTTCACCCGAAACATATGAACTTCATCATGTTCGGACACTTTGCAAGCATAAGACTTTAAGAGCCAATATATAAAGACATAGAATTAAAGTTGTTTTTCACATAAAGTCTATCAATGTGAGAGGGTGTTTTATGCGTTATATAACCATATATGAGGATAAGAATAAGAACTAAACACTGTGTTCAATTTTCGTATTGCAGATGAATTTCGATATTTATAATAAATATTTTTGTAAAAAAATATAATATTTTAAAAATGTTATTGTAAGTTAACGGCGGATCCCATAAATATCAAACCAGGATGCTAATATAGCGCCGTTTTTACATTCAAGACCGAGGAGGGGATGGGGGTTGGCGGTGGCAATAGTATAAACTATGGAGGGGCTTTGATTTATATCTTGGGATACTATTTCAGAGCAAACAGGGATGGGCGAAACGCAAATACGATAAGATATGGAGTGTGATGGCGCCGATAATTTATTTTGTATAACATACAAGAGCAAACGGTTGACTCATCGTGGAAAGATATTGAACCATAGGAGGTGCTTATGGGGCCCGTTTTTGTCTTGGTATAACAGATATGAGCGAGGGGGGGGGGGGCCCGCTAATACTATGTTTATTGTTTATTGTACTTAATTTTATAAGATTCAACAATTTGCCCCTATTTTTTTAAAATCGCGATCTCAACTAAAGACACCGTATCACAACTCATTATCCGTTTATTTACATTAGTTTAGAGTCTATATGATGCTATGGACATTTATTTGATATTTCAAAACACGCTATCAAAACAACACTAGTGACAAAAATCACGGTCAATATTTAAAAAAACCATATCACTCATAAATCAACTCTTAGGTTCTAGATTCATTAATCTAAACACAATATTTAGTTCTTATTCTTGACCTCATATATGGCTATATAACGCATCAAACATCCTCGCATATTGATAGACTATGTAGTTCTATGGAAATAACTTTTAATTCTATGTCTTTATATGGGCGCTTGAAGTCTAATGTTTGCAAAGTGTCCCAACTTAAGAAAGTTCATATGTTTCGGGTGACGTCAACAAACGGTACGATTCATGAATATTCAACAATAAGATAATAACTTTAGTCATACAATATGATAAACAACATATATATACATATCATTTCATATAATAAAACATTTAATACAAACAATAATTTGAGTGCAAATAATGGTAAAACATTGTGAATGGCTTAATAAGGCCAAATACAGTCTGATCTAAAGAAATTATGTTATATTCCTTATGCTTCTAATATTTAAGAACGCCACATTATAACTAAGCGAAATAGATTGTGATTGGTGATCAGGAGGTGCTTAGTATTTCCTTCCACGCCTGCTTTCCTTATGAGCACTCTCCCGGTAAGAACGAATAACACCCCCATCAATTACTTGGTTGGTAACATGAGGTTCTCTGGCGGTTTTGCCGGATTCCGTCTTCCGTGTATGACCAGTGCAACGATTTGGTTTCTTTTGCACTTTCCGGGCACCACCCGCACTTGCAGACGTAGAAGGGCGCGGTTCCTTCACGCGTACGTCCCTCGGTTGAGAGATCCGATCCGATCTCCTATCGTCGTAACCCTCGTCTGTGTATCCAGAATCACGTAAGTGATTGGTATCATCTTCGCTTGAATTGCTACATGAACTCTGAGAGCTTTCTGATTCATAATCCCTGCGGCGGTTTCTTCTTTTATGTGAGCGACGCCTCTCTTCTCGTGTTTGAGCCTCATTGAGCAACCTTGCGAATTTTTCGTTCAAGGCTTGGGATTCTGCTAGCTCTTTCTTGGACTCTGAAAGATGTTCTTTAAATTCCCTATTTGTATCTTGCGCCTCACGGACATTTTCCGATAATTCATCAATTCTTTGCCGAAGTGTGGCCTCTTTTTCCTCAAATTTTCGTTTTAAGGACTCAATTTCCTTGTCTTTTTCGTAGCGTAGCTTATCAACCGACTGTTTTGTATCATAAGATTGAATATCTTTGAGTACGGTAACATACTTTCGAATTTGGTTAAGTTTTGTAATCAAAGAGTCACGAGATTTGGGCGTTGACTCAAGTAGTTTTGCTGTTCCTTTGTATTCATCACGAAGTTGCTTGAGAACTGAGTCTACAATTTCTATTGCATCCAAATCTTTATCATTTTTCTTGAGTTTATCTCTCAATTTCTCAATTTCCATATCTTTGTCTAAACACATAGACTTTAACTTGATTATTTCGTTGTGTAAGTTTTCTTTTAGATGTATTTCTTGGATTCTGTCGCTTGTGATATGCCTAACTGCCTTTTCAAGTACGCCATCTGAAGGAGTTACTGGTGTGAAATACTGGTCTATTGATTCCTTTGCTATAGCAATGCACTCTTGTGAGAGTGTTCTCTTATTCGCATAAGCAAACCCAGTTTTTTCCTGTATGTATTTCCAAACAAGGTGTATCACGACAGTCGAGCTTGGCATGAGGCGATAAACCTCTCCCCAGCGGTCAAAACGACTGGATACCTATCAAATGGAGAATGTGTTTTGAAATAGTTTATAATGTTTATAATGTTTATACTTGTTATAGCAAATATAAATTAGGTGTGCGTTCTTCCATAAGTTTAGGTTTCCCCTCTATTCTCAGATATATTTCAAAAGACTGGACGGAAAATAGGAGTCTTATTCAAAGGCTAAAATGCTGACTATAAAATATTAACAAAAGATGGATTAGGTGTTCCTATAGTATCTTTGTCTTTCATCTATTTGAGTATTATGGTTCATGAGTTTATTTAATTACTCCTCGATTAAGAAATATATAGAATCTTATTTAATGTCAAATATAGTATATGATCTAATAAAAGATCAATATAATTATGCGTAGGTGCGCGATCATTTCATCCCTTCATCTGTTTGAGGGTGGGGTCAAACGCCTGTTGTGGGAGAATCGTCGAATAAAATCCATCGAATTTATACATTTTATAAACGAGATATCAATATATAAAATGACATTAGTTTTATTTCCGAAGTCGAACTCAATGTGAAATAATTTTAGCAAACATCTCGAAATGCCACTGAAAGTGCGCAATCAGGCCACCCCTCGATATATGTTGCCTGTTCGATAGCTATCATATATTTATGTTTATATTCTTCGGTCAAACTCAGTGCACTGAAACAAGTCTAATGTTACCGGATGATTGCATTACCTGCATATTTTTTTTTAAACAAGCAGATTGCAGAAAATTAACTTTAACACCCTATGCACCTTTTTTGACTGAGTCTCACGAACCGCATAGAGTGTAAACGAGTTATTGTCTCGAATTGCATAAAGTGTTAACGTGTTAATATGTACAAAAAGTTTAAAGACGGACACCTAGTACTATTTTCTAACTTATTCTATTGTATGAACTCAATAATTATTGTAGCAATAACGTCAACTATTTATATCAAAGAGTCAATAGCATTTTGCAAACATCTTTTCTATCACTGCATAAGGACATTTATATGGAACAAATCATGATAGTTATCCGTTATAGACTGCTTAACCTTATATTATAAACCTAATACTTATTACACTGCGTTAGACATGTCAGGAACTCAATATATATATATACGTTTCTGAACGCTCCGTCTTAAAGATAAATCAAAAGTGTTTAACTATTCCTTAATTGATTGGCTATTTGATACAATTTAAATACATTTCAAATTATTTTAAACAATGATTACTTAAAAAAATAATTTTATAGTATAAAGGCATCAAACCTTTCGATGAGGATCATAACCGATCTTCTTAATATCTTTGCCTGAAGCACCGCTAGGGACGACCTTTTCCTGTAAAATGTACGTTTGTCTTTTTTGTGATCAATGCCAAGTAATTCGCTCTTACATATGTTACGACTGACCTTATGGAATTAGTTGTTTACTTATTATGATTCAAATTCGTGTAAAAAGGGTTTTATGTTATAACGCATTTGCTATTTAATGTATGCTATACAGTTAATCCCGTATAAAAGCTGACAGACACACACCCACTCACATATTTCTCAAGACACACACGCCATTTAACCCAAGATAAAATTAAATATTGATCACAAAAAAGCGGATTCGCAATCACACAACGCGCATATTTTCTTCGACTTCAGCTGGTGCATCAACATTTGTTCTGCTTTCATCATTTGTTCTGCTTTCATCATTTGTTCTGCTTTCATCATTTGTTCTGCTTTCATCATTTGTTCTGCTTTCATCATTTGTTCTGCTTTCATCATTTATCCCCTGTGCTTTGTTAAGCTGCAATTTATACTTAATATAGTGGATATGCCCTCCTTCTTTCAAAAAGAATATACGCTCACCTAATCATTAAGAGTTTACATATAACAACAATATATGTTCAAAACCTTGTTTAAATGATTTCATTGTATGAAGAATAATCAAAGATTCCTGGAACACCATATAAGATAGAAAGTTTATCCAAATCCAACGAAACATTTTGGCGAAAAACAGCACAACATACAATTGAATAATAAAAATGTATGGTTAATAATTAAAATGCCTAATCAACAAACCTTTTTCTCGATAATTTGTTATGTTTTAAGATTGCTTGGATTGTTAAATGCATATATGCCCATGTTACAGACATGAATTCTCTACGAAGGACAATACTTTATCGCTCTAATTTGATGCATTCTTGGAAACATTACAAGAATATAGTTTTATTGAAAAAAATATAAAAACAAACATAAATGCTCCCGGATTTTAGGCTAGAAATTATATCTATTTTGGACATGTAAATAATATTTAAAAGCATTTTACGGTTAGATTAAAAATAAATTTAAAGCAACTCAGCCGAGGGCTAGTGACATTAGAAAATTGTAACCCAAACACAAAAACCAGAAAACACGAACAAAAACTGCATGTCAGATTTTGCCCACGCATAAATCCCTATTATGTGCACGCAAACACGCAAATACGATATCAGGGTATAAAGGTATAGTACAGTATTTACTTTTTAAACGAAATTATGTCTTAAATATATTAAAGCTATTATGGTTACATAATTGTTTAACACATACCTTCTGTCGACCAAGTTTGAAACTACATAAAGGCTTAAGCTCTTCAGACAACTCATAGAGCTGAATTTCATTGGTCGGTGGATCACAGTTTTGGATGATATTTGTTTTATTCTCCATAAGAACAGTGAATTTGTAAATGCATACTTGCGGTGCAAATAAATCTTCAATTTTTCGAATGGCCTCCTGTTCTGTGATTTCTAAATTTAGCGAAGTCGCCATATTTCAAATTAACATAAACTCCAATAATATCAAATAATTTGCAAATCAATAAGCTTTCTTATATTATCTGAATACAAAATAATGTATTTTTTCCTCGATATTGTTTTGTCATGTATGTTTATTTTACTTATCGCAAGAAATCGTACATTTTTAAGTCCAGTAAATTATCCGGTTTTGCATGCATATGTTAAGACGATAAAAAGTGTATTAATGCATCTTTTTATGCTATTTCTGACATATATGAATGTTGCCTTTGTTTGTACATGTTTGTTTAAGATTCTTTAGTCCACATTTGGTGCATTTAGCCGATGAAATATTACAGTTTGTGGTTTATGTAATTTCGGTGCTGATTTACCCATGTTTATTTTGCCGTAGGGTATTTGATTGTAGGACTCTGAACAGAAAATAGTATGTGCCTGAAAAAATATCGTGGTATCTTTGTTTACCTGATTGGGCGTTGAAGTTGAGAATATTTCATAAAGCTCGATCCTATTTTTGAAAATGTCAAAATTTAGAAGACTGACAAAAGAAGAAAATTTCAAATTTATTGAGATGGTACAAGCATATCCAC
>LQRL01089952.1:5523-20003 GCA_001703475.1 Hydroides elegans
TGCAAAGGCGCGAGCGATTTTTTTAAAGTTTAAAGGAGTCTGATTAGGTATGGGTTCACGAATCAAGGCCGACGGTTTTGTTGATATCTGCTATAGTCAATAACAGGGCATAAATTCTCCACTAGAAATTCAAACCCTACAATTAAAAATGTAAGTTTTGTGATTCGGGATGGAGAGTTGCATAATGGGGTTCTCGCAAACCTGCCCGCCCTTGAGGATCAGTCAAGGCTGACTAACGTCCATTGACTCTTAATACAAACCTTAATGAGGGCGCCGAAGGCGCGAACAAAAAATAAGAACGATAGAAATGAGATAATTATTCATTGATTTATATAGAATACATCCATTTTAAATTCTGAAGCATGTCACAATATTTTATGGCCCTAAAACAGAGGCTTCATACCAAAATGCCGCGGACAATCTAGAATCTATTGCATCTCAAATGTTAACAGACGGACGGACAGACGGATGGACGGACGGAATGGGGGATAGCAATAGCCCTCAGCTATGAATCGTGCCCCGCTGTCACCCTGGACAACTAATCCGATTGCACCTCTGGTTGTATAAGAGCAAGCCTACTTAAACTTTGTATGAGGGCAAATCAGTCCGAAATGATAGCATTTATCCACCAAGAAGGATCTTCTAAATATTTTCTTTGAAAACAGAAATGATCACAATCAAAACCCAAAACTTGCTTGCAAAAATTGAAAAATGCATGCTAACATTTTTTTGGTCCCGAATAGAGCTTATTTCTAATTCGGAATGTATTAAATGAAAATGCTTTTCTATTGATAATAAACACTAAAAAGATTCATCAGTAGATTACGACATAAGTGGGGTGGGACAACGTGCCCCGCTCTCCCCTATATTTTTGTACACAAATGCATTAAACATTAACACGTTCAAGGAAAATGGCGCACATGCGAAATTTTCATGCGCCATTCTAGAAAACCGTGCGCCAATACGGCGCAGTCAAATTTGTGTGCGCCGAATACGAAAAGTTGGCGCAATGGCGCACATGACGCACGCTAGAATTATCCATTGAATTTCGCTTAACTCAAGGTGAGCAACAAATCAGACAGAAAGAGCACATATTTAAAGAAGTACATAAATTTATATGGATGGCAAAAAGTACTTACTCGTCTCCGTCGTCAACGTGTATTTGTTGTCGCTAGGATCGGGTTGTGTGTCCGTCCTCGCAACGTTGTGGCCAGGATCGGTGTATGTCCGTCCTCGCAGCGTTGTCGCCAGGATCGGGTTGTGTGTCCGTCCTGGCAGCGTCTTTTGATGCTCAGAGCACCTGAAGGCAAAAGATCATTTTTAGTAAACTGCTCAAGAAATAATTTGTAAACGGTTTAACAAGGTGTTTGATTTTAAAGTTAAATCAAACAAGTAGATCAGTGAAACTGATTAAGTCCTCCGCTACTTTAACAACGGTTGAAAATTGACAAAAAAAACATAGGAAATAAAATTGGAATATCAACAAAAATCCATCGAAGGATAGTCTTTCTCGCAACGTCTTTCTCACAACGTCCTTCTCACAACTTCTTTCCTACAATGTCTTTCTCACAGCGTTTTCCTTAGGTATATGTTATCCTCAAAACATCACGATATACGATTAATCTTTCTTAATGTGCCAAGTCCCCAAAAATTACCATTTTCAAAATATCGCCAAAATTCCAATTTTTGAGATTTTTCGAAATATAATACGTCCAAGCATAGCTCCAATAAATGTTCCTTCCATGTGCCAAAGGAAACAAAATCCATCGAGGGATAACTGAGCACTCGACCGTACAAACTACCATCAATAATCACGCTAAGCCCCCAAATCACTATTTTTCAAAATTATCGCCAAAATTCCAATTGTTGAGATTTTTCAAAAATAATACGCCTAAGCACAGACCTAATATATGTTCGTTCCATGTGCAAAAGGAAAACAAAATCCAACGAGGGATAACTGAGCACTCGTCCGTTCAAACTACCATCAATAATCACGCTAAGTCCCCAAAATCACATATTTTCAAAAAATCGCCAAAATTTCAATTTTTGAGATTTTTCCAAAAATAATACGCCTAAGCACTGCTCCTATATATTTTTGTTCCATGTGCCAAAGGAAAACAAAATCCATCGAGGGATAAGCGAGCACTCGTCCGTACAAAGTAGTTCACCTAGGTGTCGACAGACAGATGTACAGACAGACAGACGGACAGGGTTCATTTGTCTTATAATTCCATTGAACGTATAAAAAACTTGATTTTTTTTTATAGCTCACTTAATTGCTGTAGTGACGGGCGGACAATACTGACTATTATAGTCCTCCGCTTCGCGCTAACGCGGCGGCGGAGGACTAATAATAAGATCACAAAAAGGAATAGTAACAAATATTCACAAATGCTGGGATGCACCTTAGCGGTCGATTTCAGATCGACACCCCCGCGCTACTGCGAATGTTGATTTGATGGCAGGGATGGAAGCTTACTTTTTTTACCAGTGGTCCGTCGGACCACCAGGTCAAATAATCTGGTGGTTCGACGGACAATATGGTGGTCCGAAAAAATTTCAGCTCGCGCCAATGCTACTCGCTTATAAATGGTGTCTTTCGCTTTTTGATGTAAACTTAACCTATTTTATAGCGATTAGCGGTTGCGTGATTATTAATATATAGTTCGCCATACTGTCCATCTATACACACGTCTAATTCTATTAGACATCATGACACATATGGTGGGTGCAAATAAGATATTTTCACACTTACCAAACGGTGATGGTACAATCCACGTCTTGCATGCAAGCCGTGGCTAAAAAGCGTATAATTTTTCGAGCTATTTGAAAAGCTCCATGTATGGAGACATACTTATTTATTTAAATGCAGATGCGAGCGCCAAAGGTGCGAGCCGAAAAAAAAATTCCATCCCTGTGGTGGAAATCCACACTAGGCGAAAATCATTTTTCTTAAGCACCTATTAAAAGTGCAAAGACAGACTGACGGACAGAGAGACGGGCGTAAATCCCAACTCTTTAGGCCCACAACAATTGGGTTGGGACCTAAAAACGGAAAGGTATGCACAAGTTTTTGAACAAAATGTGACTACACTGTTACGACACAAAAGACGATTTCCGCGCTTCTGTTTCGGGTAAATATATCTTACTGATACTCATACAATATATCGATACGCGCTAACCCTTCGAAAAAAGGGTTATAACAAAATTTCGACTGTGCGCCATCGGCGCCCGTAACCGAAATCCTAGAATTATCCCTGGATATGATTGTGTTTTACAGGTTACATGTGCTAAATATTTTTTTTTTTAATCCATCGAGGGATAGTCGAGATCATGTCCATGTTAACCAATGCGCAAGATGTCAATTTCGAGGTTTTATTTTCGAAATTATTAATTACAGAACGTGTTAATAGCAAATTATTGGAAACCAGAGCTCAAATACACGAAAAAGATTGAATATCAGATATAAAATAAACCAATGCATAAGACAAACGTGAATTTCAAAGGCATATAATTTGGACAATTTTTGACCAATCAGCTGATGTCTTCATAATATCTTTCGTTCAAATTATCATTTTGTGGTGACTTTAATACAAAATTAAGTTAATGGACATACTAAGATCTATTTTGAGTATAAGCCTCGTATTTAAATAATTCGAGACAAAATATGCTCTTGACATTTTTCTTATCTGTGTATTACGACTCATGTCCCTTGAAACCTCAACCATTGATAAAGATGCTGTGTTTATCAACAAGATACTAAACCTTAAGCGATAAAGCGATCCAATACATTAACGAACGCTTCAACTCCTTAGATTCCAAACGTTTGGGCGTGGGGCTTTACGTGAAATGTAAACAAGTACTTGATCATCATATTATCGCCCATTTATTTAAACAATTTCAGACATAAATCTCGTGTCATCGAACAACTTCTTCTTATAATCCCTTCTGTGTATAAATATGTATATTATAAAATATTTGCATTTGTCTTTTCGTTTGAATTGCATGAAAAAGTCCCTTTTATCTCAATTCAAAGCCTACGCATGGATAGCGGGATTCTTTTTTCAACTTGGGGAAGAAGGATCCAGAAGAAGTTAATTCATGAAAGGCGCATTGGGGTATGTTGTATTGTCAATAATGTGGGTTTTGTCTTTATCAACAGACCTGTTCCTATTTAACCTGCTCTTATGTAAAATTAACATTACAAAATATTATAATATCGCTCACAATTTAATTGAACCTAATTAAAAATTAAAGCAACAGTTTATTATCAAAAACACATTTTTTCCGTAAGTCATACCATTATGAATAAAAAACGTTTAATTTTCAAGTCGTAAACAAACTTGTAAAAAAGTAAACAAACTTGATGACCTTGACCTCCCTCCAGGGGGATGATTGACAGGTCGGACATTTTATGTGGGAAATTTGTATCAAAGTTCGATTTGAACATTTACGTTTGTCTGATCGTCTAAAAGGTAGCATCATATGGGCGACAAAAGCATAACAATGTTCAACACCAAACAATTTTAAGGTAAAAACGTAGCTAACTCACCTTTTTTTGAAAAATAATGTGTTGATAATGACGCCGTTAGTGGTAATGTTTTGACCTATTTAACTTCTGCGCATGCATTGTGATATTGCGCAATATTTTCAAATTGTAGAAAACATTATCATTTTATGGGACCCAGATATATATCATTCAACAACAAAAAGTGTTTACACCTCTATATCTCTATTGTCTCATAGATTGTTTCGGTATTTTCGACAGTTTAAAGGTGTTTATACGACATGAAAATAATCCACTGTTTTGATTCTCATCTTTTAGTTAAATATGCCACATAATAAGTAGCAGATATCGATTTAGTATGAAGTGTTTCAAGGATGATCTAAATGGGGGACTACGTATACATATGGAATCGAAGAGTTTATACAAATAAAATACAATGCGTCATAGTGTTTAGCATTTGTATGATTTGCATAAGGATTTTTTTTTTTCAAATAAACCGCTACTAGGCCGCTGTGAGTAAATGTTTAGATTCTACTCCTTTATTTGTCTATGTTTCCATATGGTATTTTTACACTTTTCAATCCTTTTACTCAAAATGTAGTTTTTATATGCTATATTTCACAAAAAAAAACATATCGAGGACACTTTGGGAAATACAATAGAACAAGTAAATGAGGATTCGGAAGTTTTAAAAGCATGCCAAAGATGTCTCTATATACTCCGGTGAATAATGCATGCTTGACGAAATTCATATCAAACGCTTATTTTACAAAAAAAATCGCTATAAAGCCAAGTCCGTACACTTAATATAACAATAGACATGCCGTTGACGTAAATAACATCATTATATAGCCCACATACGTACTTTAAGTATGCAAAATCAGAAAATAGACCGCGACATAAACACGGAAAATACGAGACATCGAAAAAAAAATTCTTAAAGGGCGCGAAGGTTATATGTACATGTATATGTTGTAGTCAATTTGTGAAAACCGCGTATGTTGACACTCGCTAAATTTTTCGTATTTTTTTTTACGAACGTGAGATACACGTATATATGTCGCAGTAAATCTATGAAAACCGCGTATGTTGACATTGGCTGAAATTCTCAATGTCAATGTCAACATACGCTGGTTCACTCAGCGAATGTCAACAATGCCTTAAACTTCCAGTCATTGTCAACATACGCTGAAATTTACCCCGAAAATTTACACAGATTGACTAAACTGATATTCGAGAAATAAAATTATGTTCCGAAATCATTAACAACCAATTAGTTTAATGTATCATATAATAATGAATTGTTATGCTTTGAGATCATATTAGTCTTAATAATATCACTATAAATGGTGATTATAAAAGGCCCTCAAAACATAAATATGAGCGTTTCGGGAGTCGAATGCACAATTGCAATTGATAACTAAGCATTGTGAAATATGGGTTTGTTTTAACCTAATTTGAATAACATGTGTTTGAAACTGCCGGCAAAGCATGATTCCTTTGAAAAATTCTAAATCTTATCAATTTGCAATTGAATATTTATCTGTCATTTGTTGAACATGCATATCATAACATGTCTTTTAATTTAACAATATGAACGTAGTTTGATTCGATTCAACGATTGTAATTGAAATAAAGGCATTATATTTAATTAGTCTATAATTTATCCAAATTATGTGTAATGCACATGGTGATCCATATATGATCCTTTAGATTAATCTATTTAAATGGCAAATTCTGCCTGTAAAGCAAGAAAAAAACATTATTTAGCCTTTATTATGTTTAAGTATATCTTTGATCTATTTTAGTTAGTAGTATATCAGTCAATCTGTGTAATTTTTCGGGGCAAATTTCAGCGTATGTTGACAATGCCTAGAAATTTCAGGCATTGTTGACATTCGCTGAATGAGCAAGCGTATGTTGACATTGACTGAGAATTTCAGCCAATGTCAACATACGCGGTTTTCATAGATTGACTACGACATATATACGTGCGTCTTACATTCGTATATGCTATGGTTAACGGATGAATCAAATCATCATGAGTTTTTTGCATAATACATACTATTTTTACTACGCAAGAGTTAAAGACGTAAATTATTAAAACGTAATCGGAATCATATATAGAACTGAAAGTCGGGAAAATGAAAAAATACAATTCTTTAACGACAGGAATGGTAAACATTAAACCTATAATATGCATGATACCTTTTTTTCACTGTAACTCATTTTAAAATATTGACTCTTTATTGAATTCTTATACAAGAATAGGGTCCCATATTAATAACATTCCCTTTAAAATCTTAAACGCTATACAGTACTCTTAAAATGAGTACCACGTCTGAACTGAATGATGTATATGTGTTATCAAATCAAAAGATAATCCAACATTAGAAAAACATAGAAATTTCACGTTAAATATCATTTATATAAAAATGGGTCAAGGTCAAATAAAGGATCGTCAAGTCTAATTCGTATTCGGAATCTCTGGTATAACGATTGGACAATTTGATTGACTTACTTGACTTGACTTAGATGCTCAGGACTCTTCGTCCCCTCGCTCTCTCCAGACGACTGACTGTACGTCAATCACCACGGTCCGATGCTCTGTGCTCTGTGGTAGCAATAGGGAGCCATGTGTCTTTTCGCACCTGTGTGATCCACTTCTTGGGTGGCCTGCCTCGCGGTCTTGGATTTGAGAAATCTGCTCGGTAGGCTTTGGTGACATAGCTTTCAAGGGAGCGTCTTGTGACATGGCCAAACCATCACAGCCGTTTTTGCTTTACCACTTCAATGACTGTGATTTTCAACTGAAGGGCTTTGCGGATATGCTCGTTTCTCAGCCTTTCTCTGCGCGTTACCCCTAGAATGGCTCTAAGGCAACGCATTTCGAAAACCTCGAGTCTGCGCGTTTCGCTCGATCTAAGAGTCCATGTTTCGGATGCGTATGTGGTTATCTTAAGGGTATTGCTTATGGAATTCTTTTCCAAATGGCCTCCAAATGATTATTCGCTGGTCGCTCGGGGATATAATTTTACGTTTGGCGCCGTTTATTTTCATACCCCATTTTTGGCATGCATTTTCGAGCTGTGAGGTTGACAGATGGAGTTTCTCGAAAATAGAAAAAAAACGGGACGATTATGGGGTCTATACAGATTGCAATCATCATTTTCCACAGGGCCCTTCCTCCATACCGTATCAAAGGCAGCCTTGAAGTCAACGAAGTTAAAGTGTAGTGGGACGCGATGGTTTTGGCCTTCTCTATGACCTGTCTAGCTATGAATATGGCGTCTACTGTGCCTCGTCCGGGTCTGAAGAAAAATTGGCCCTCACCAGTTGCCTCCGTCTTCACCTTCATCCGATTGAGCAGAATTCTGCTGAATATCTTTCCTGGGATGAAGAGGAGCGAGATGGCTCTGTTATTACCCGGATTGAGTTTATCGCCCTTCTTGTGTATGGGGGTGACTAGCATGCGAGCCCAGTCTTTCGGAGTCTTCTCATACACCCATATGACATTGGATATTTTGTGGAGCATTTCTGTCATGGGCTTCCCACCCGCTTTGAGGACCTCGACTGTGATACTATCGATGCCGCGGGCCTACCTGTTCTTCATTTTCTTGACAACCGGCTCGATTTCCTCTAGGGAAATGGGCGGATGGTCGTCTGCTGCCTCTGGGGGTAGGGTATTTCGTCTATTGTGGTGGGCTGGTGAGAGAAACTGCGGTATTGAGGTGAACGCTAAAGTGTTCTTCCCAACATTTCAGGACCTCTATTTTGTCTGTGTGGGTGTTTCCTTGTTTGTGTTGAACGACTCTCATTGGTTTCCTCGTTTTCCATCGGGTTCCTTAACTGTTCGGAAGAGATTGTGGCTATTGTTGTATTTATGGTCTAGCTCTAGTTGTTTGATTTGCATTTTAATGTATTTTGCTTTTAAGCGTTCACCGGCGCTTTTACAACTTTATTTGCTGATATATAGAGGGCTCTTTTCTCCGCGCTGAGAGGATTTGATACCATTTTAGCAATTGTTCCTTGTGACATTCGTACGATAGCATCAGTTTTGAGAGCTGCTTTTTGACTATTATTGCGACGCCTTGTCGATTTATACCATCTTTCCTGCATGAATGGATAACAGTAGTTGTCTTGTTTGAATGTTTCATTGACTGTATTATTCCAATGGGTTTCCGAAACGCCTAGTAGGTAAATTTTGAATTAGGATATTTCATTTAGTATACTTTCTAGGTTTCCTTCCGTATTTAGTGTTCTCACATTCCATATTTGATTCCAATTCCAATTTAATTACGTACTGTCTTTATACAAATGACATGTTTGTTTCATTAATAGTAGAAAAAACAGACCACGAGCTGTTCCTATTTAAAATGTATCAACAAATATTCATTAATTACCTACCATCTACAAGAATTAAATGAATACTCATAAACAAATATATTATACCTTAACAAGATCATATGCCATTTATGGTTTTGATTTTATTCAAAACAAATATAAAAAGCTAGGTATACTCAACAAATATATTAGTAAAACTGCTTATATATACAAATACAACATTTTTTACAAAATGTATTCATCTCTTTGTTTAAGCTGGGTAGATAGGTACACTAAGTCTAATCTACTTCGAAATTATGAGCGGTTTCTATTAAACATTTTTTCGTAATCGTTACAAATTTTCATGGGTTTTCGCCACAGGAACAACGATTCAAGATTCGGTATTCCTATTTTTTAACTTTACAGAAAGAATGGTGACCAAGAGTGATGTCATCGAATTGAGCCTTGAGAAATGTCATACATGACCATTTACAGACTATATACATGACCATTTTATATAACAAAATCCGATCGGGTTAGTCAAACGCAAGCCTATCTCCCATGTTTCTATTACTAGGATGGGACTTTTACTTTCGTAAAAAATAACAATATTAAAGTTAATCCATTTCGAATGAACGATTTAGTATAAGTATATTTCAAAACAGTGATGCAATAAACATGTGCTATTTTGAAATCACCCTCGACGATATATTTTTTGTTGTGGTTGTGATCAGCACTCTTCTTAGCATCATTATTATATAAATTACTAACAAAACACAACAAAACGTAACAAAACAGAATTTTCACAGGGATTTAAGATATAACTATGATGTCGGTTTGTGTATATAAAAAGTCCAAAGGCACCGATTATAAATGCTCAAAAATAAAATATAATTAGTAAGGCTATGTTCCAATATTCTTTTTAAACGATTCTGTTCTATTCACGCCATCGATGCACTGTTGATTTGATAGCAAATTTGAGACTTTTTAAAAGGACATTTAAAACGGTCATCATTTTCTTGCATTTAAAATCTTACATAGGGGTTTTATGTATTCACATTTATAAATAAGAAATAAACCAAATCCTAAACTGTTTAACAACTTAATATTTAGAGGTTATTTGCTTATTTATATGCATTCTTGTTACAATTGTCTTCATTCCTCATTGTGTCCTATCGATAAAAAAGTCGTTCTTCAAATACGCTTATGCATAATTGACACGTATCTTTGACTCGATTACTATCCATCATTTTTTATATATTTGATTTTATCAAACCAAATGGCACGTTCTAATATTTATGATACCATAGCTGATATTGTCGCACCGTCGATAAAAAACAGAGACGTAGGCGCAAAGAAACATATTCAGATTGCTTGAATACGATATGTAGATTCGTGGACCGCCGAAGAGATGATTTGCGCTATATTTGTCATTTTCTCTTCTTGAATTAGGATGGACGGAACTTATTATTATTGTCTAATATGTCGCCTCAAACGAAATATTCCCTACCATTCATTATGTAGCTTCGTGTCATTTTATGATACATTTTTTTATACAATTCTAGATCATAAGAAACTGTTGCTGGTGAGGTGCAGGAATTTAGGCCCACATTTGATGATGATTTGTACTATAACATAATTTGTGCAGGTTGTAGTCTACAAGAACTGACATAGTTGACCCTTTTTCATGAATAATATCCGGATAGGGAGATTATCTTGTAATCTCCTTTTCATTGATTTTTAAAAGGATAGGGCGATGATCTTTCATGTATCTGTTCATGAATTTATACCATGAAAAAGAATTTGTCTAGGTCCACTTGCATGAATTTGTACACTTATAAGGACATTGAATTCTTATTCATTTTTCATAAACCTGTATACGGGCGTTGGCATGAAATTGAACGATATCCGCGTAAAATACGAATGGTATGACTAGGAACGATTTCAGCGAGGCCAAGCTTTCTTTCGGCGCCATAAGACTGCCTGTTGAATGATCATGCGCTGTGGGGTAATGAATTCAGCATCCGGTCTGTTGTGGAACCACTTGTCTTCAATGATGTATCCACAACAACCATGGGTGCATACAAACGTTATGGTTATGCGCGATGTCACATCCTTAATTGTAGGACTGATGATTTATGGATTAAAACCAGTGAGGCACACGGTTTACTTAAAGCTGTTCGTGAAGAGCATTTAAAGGTTGCGATGAGTATTGGAGTAGACAACAAGGAAAGTGTATGTGAACACTGGCTTAATTATTTAATTGATAAACGAAAACTCTATAGTTGACTTGCTTTTAAAAATGATAAATCAATTTTGAAAAGCGTCTTACAATAGGCTTCTTAAAATTGAAAGCAAAATATATGAAAGACATATCTACTATTAAGTTTTCTAAATGCCTAGGTAGTCATTTAATGGTAAAAGTCATCCATTTAAATAAAGGTGTGTCGTCTTGATCGGCAGAACTACTTTGTACACGAAAGAGCTTGGAATCCGTAGCACAAATGCAGATCTTGAGGATTATTGTATTGTTGGCGAGTAATCGGATATCGTCTTTGTAAAGAGTGCAATGTTTTATATAGAGGAATCTTCAAAATCTTAATTTTAAGAAAATCTTTAAGCGTTTTATTTTATCACAATGATTTTAAAAAGTTCCTACTATAGTTTTGGCAGGTTATATGAACAATTTACGAAATTGAGAACACTTTTGTGTAGAACACTTTTTTGAAATATTTAAATACATTTCTAAAAACCTAATTAGGGATATAGAAATGAGGTCAGATGAGGTCAAAATTATCGTCATTACATTTTTATCATGAAGCTATAGACGATTAAAACAATGTATGCAGTGGCTTTCTCTCCAAGTTCATAGAAAGGCTTGAAAGTATCAACAAAACCTGCGTCCAGACGGCATTAGAGAACCCGCTGAACATTTCAACAATATGGCCAATGCATATGTGGCATGGGCTAACCTAACCTATTTTTGGTTTTCAAAGGTGGCCGTTCTGAGGTGGCCGTTCTTATGTTACTGTGGAATTACCAACCTAGATAAGTAGTTAACGTAAATGATATTACAGAGGTGATGTTGAATAAACAAAATCAACGTACCTAAGGTGGATTACCGAAAGGGTCATCCCGAAAATATGTTTTTTGCCCAAACTCTCTAATATAAAAGATTGTCTTGCGTTGCAACATGACATTATCCAGCTTGGTAAATGTGCCGCGATAGGGATATGCGCTTCCAGCCTTCGAAAGACATGGTTTGTTACTCCATCAAACGATGCCATTTTCTTTACGACTACATTGTCGAAGGATCAAAACTCGTTTTCTTTGATAAATTGAAGTATTTAGGCGTCAACATCAGCAACTTAAACTGGAACCATCATGTAAATTCATTTTGCAATAAAGCTTACAAAACCCTTACTAATGTGCCCCAAAGTGTATAACCTCAAAGTGTAAAGTGCCCTCAACATGTAAAACTCAAGATCCCTCGCTCTCGCTTCTGTACGCACCTTAAGAGTAAACGGCAGATATTGGTCGAGACGTTTTGCGAATAGTTTGATTCTAGATGTAAACAAAGATATTTTTGAGAACTCTTGTTATAGCCATAAACATCTTAAAATATAATAATAATGGATAAACACAGCGTAAAATGTTACATATACGATTTATCTATGGGAATGGCACGTTCGATGTCCCTCGGATTAATAGGTAAGTCTGTGTTGATGTTCCGGTGTGGGCGATATTGTAATATTTTTCAGAATTCATGATAGTGACTAAGTATTTTCTGGGATGAAGATAATATAGTTTGGAAACGATTCGACTGTACTCGCAAATAAAACGACGAAAAAATCCCCAGTCGTAGGAAAAAGTGAAAATTCCTTTCAGGAATTTTTAATGAACATACCCGTATTTAACATATTCGGTCATATATGTAGATTACCGAATTCAGCACCAGCTAAAAAGCACTCTACAGGGATCATTTTGGCGGGGGCCATGGCCCCCAGATTCTCAAAATGGCCCATTTTTTTGGCCGGGGGCCGCTATGGCCCCATTTCCAGAAAATGACACCCAAATATTTTGGGCGAGGGCCAAAACTTTTTTATATATTTTTTATAGTTTTTAAAATGTTGGTATATTTTACAATTTCGCCATTTTTGTACTTTTAAGCTGAAATCGGATCGATTCTGATCCTTGCAATGAACAAATGAAGATCATTGTTATGGGAAGATCATTGTTATTGTTATTTCAGTGTGGCATTGGACAAATGGCGTGCTGTGAAACAAAGAGTTATTTTCCAAAAGTAGCTATGACCTATTGAAAACTTTACAAGACTTCTTGTGACATTGCCATTGTATATGGTTAATTGTATGTACTAATGACGTGTAAATAATTAATTGATTATGTGCACCAATGACACGTATAAATAAATAGTGGTGTATTATGTCTATAATTTTTATTATCCCAGTGTAACGGAGAGATATAGGTTTCAGCTTGTTCGTCTGTCTGTCCGTCTATCTGTCCGTCTGTCTGTCCAGTCCAAAACTTAGAAAATGCCTACATTTTGGTTCTTTGGCATGAGTTTGTATGCGCTAGATCTCCTAAACCACGGGGTCCATTCAAGTTCAATTTGGCATCACAAGAGAACAAATATAGGAGGTGTACAACGTCGAGGTTTCCGTTTGATCGACCAAAATTGTCGAAATTACGGGGGTCTGGACTAAGATGAATTTGAGATAATTTGGGATATTTTTTATAACACTTTGACTGCGGCACATTTGTTTGAAGCCCTTGTCATATGGTTCTGAAACTTCATACAGTGAATAAATATATATTGTGGATGTGCAACGTCGAGGTTTAAGTTCGACCAAACAATGTCGAAGTTAGGGGGTTTGAACTTGATGAATTTGGGATTCCGCGAAAGATCTCTCATATGTCAGTGGGAAATCGGATGAAACTTAAATTTATACACCTGAAAGAGTTGTTTGCTACTCGATGGATCGTGCCTCACTGTGGTCTAGTTTAAGAAGTAGGTTAATTTATGGCCCTTTGGGGATAAAAAATGGCCCCTAGATATTTTGGCCGGGGGCCATCGGCCCCCGGTCGCAAAATCCCAGAAATATCCCTGCTCTATGAGGGCTAAAGATCATCGAAAAAGCCTATAGGAGGTCAACGATTAACTCTCCTTAAACTGATTGAAAAACTACCCAAGTGCATGGATATATATGGAGCAATATAACTATATAATTCTCTACCGGTTTAATTTTCGGGATAAAAGTTCATTTAAAAAAAATTGTTAAGCCCATCAAGTTAAATGATATCAAAATAAGTTCATAATTTGAGGGTGCAATAAACATTTATTTTATATTGTATTCTGCCTTGCACAAATAGGTGTAACCTCTACGAAAATTAGGCATTTTCGATTGGACTTATCCTAAAAAGCCGTGAACCAAAATCATAAATGTTTGTTTAATTATACCTTTATATGCGAAAATTGAATTTCAAGTGCTAACATCATAATAATAATAATAATGTATATTGGAATATATGTAATAATAATAATATGACAATTTATATAGCGCTTAACCAAAAAATTGCTCTAAGCGCTTAACAAACATACAATGTATTTAACGGTTAACCTAACATTTGC
>LQRL01089961.1:9689-22572 GCA_001703475.1 Hydroides elegans
GTTTCATTTGAGCCTATAATCAAGTCTCTAGGACCTTCCGTTCAAAAGTTCTAGCCCGTAAGAGCTCAAGTCTTGAAAAACCGCTATTTTGGGCTATTTTTGCCAATTTGACCATTTCCGGTGGGGTGTTTTTGACCGAAATGGTCAAACGGCATATCTACGGGCCAAGACCTTTCATTTGAGCCTATAACCAAGTCACTTTGACCTTCCGTTCAAAAGTTCTAGCCCGTACAAGCTCAAATCCTGAAAAACCACTATTTTGGGCTATTTTGGCCAATTTGACCACTTCCGGTGGGGTGTTTTTGACCGAAATGGTCAAAAGGCACATTTAAGGACAAAGACCTTTCATATGAGCCTATAACCAAGTCTCTATGACGTTCCATTCAAAAGTTCTAGCCCGTACAAGCTCAAGTCTTGAAAAACCGCTATTTTGGGCTATTTTGGCCAAATTGACCACTTCCGGTGGGGTGGTTTTGACTGAAATGGTCAAAAGGCACATCTACGGACCAAGACCTTTCATTTGAGCCTATAACCAAGTCTCTATGACCTTCCGTTCAAAAGTTCTAGCCCGTACAAGAAAGCGATGACAGACGGACAGACAGACAGACGGACGGACGGACAGACGGACGGACGGACACCCCAACTCTATAGGCCCCCACCTTTGGGGTTGGGGCCTAATGAAACCGTTAAATCTGGTATGGACGTGAAACAGGCGGCCGACAAACTTTTCTGTTCTACGAACAGATTGTAGGAGTTAGTCGCCCAATCGCGACCATCAAACTTGGGTTAAGGCCAAGACCTGCGATAGACATTTTGTACGTTAAGTATAAATGTTATCTATACAAGGATAATTCGAGTGTTGTTTTGAGTACTTTACAAATTTGGCGAACGTAAATTGAGTTTGGCGAAGGTGAATCTAAAGTCCTTCGCCAAATTGGCGAAGGTAAAAAAATCCTTATGTGCAACCCTGCATGTACTCACATATTACATGCGTAGAATAGGATGTCATCTATTTTGTTTCTGAAAGACACATGCAATTAAGCACTGCGGTCAGGGACGCAACATCATGAAAGAAATAGATACATTCTGGGTCCGATTTCAGGATATCTTGTTGTCCCTATTTTGTGCTAGACTGAACAAGTGAATGAGCATCAATTATCTTAAGTATTGGTGTCAACAGCTTTTTGACATAAGTTATGAGGTTTCCCTGGTTTATGCTTTGGATATATACAAATAGTTATGTAAATATGTTACGACTAATTGACACAATACAGGTTTCTGATAAGACCGCCTGATCGAGAATAACGCTGCAAAACCTCCCTGAATGACATATAAATGAAAATATGATTGAAAAGGAACGTTCAGTGTTTTTCTATCCCAAACGCACAAAATCCACATTCATTAGATCTTTCGGACCCCCACACTTTTTCCGTTGTGATACAACCACCGTTTTCACCGTACGACATAATACCGTAGGACATTTTCAGTATCTTTTTCTTTCTTTCTGTTTAGCGGCTTCGCTTTATTAAATTTCCACTTTCATAAGCCTAGGTTGTTCTCGTATATTTTGTGACGGAGACATTTGCACCCAGGTTACAAGTGCCTCCCTCTTAAGAGGTGTGGTACTCAATGAGTTATTGGCTATCAAAACGGGAAAGATTTATGTTTGGACTATATAATGACTCGTATATTGTGATCAAATGATATCTACATGTATATTCTGACTCACTTCGATATAATTCTTCGTTTCATCGATTCCTAGGTTACTCTGAAGATGTTCGATCAAATGTATTGCAATTAATGTCACATTCCAATGACTAGACTTGCCCAATATTGAATTTAAACATTTTCATTTTTCTGTTTGAGAAATATGGCTTTATCATGTACTTGTTGATCCATGTAAATTAATGTATTCTGATAAATTTTCAAATGAAGAATATTAGACGTCATCATGTTCTGTCCTGTTAATTCTGCATCGCATTGAGGTTCATAAATTTATGCTCAGATTTACCAAACAGAAACAAGGTTATACACTACGTTTCACCTGTTTCCCCAGCCATCTGAAGATATTCGTAGTCATGACGTGCGCCAATAGGTTAAGAGCTCCACTCACTTATCAACTGTCAGAAGAAGGTTGTTTAGTGACAGGGTGGGGTTCCGTATTAAGGACACTATTATTTTATGGAAAGATTTGTTGTTTTACTACTTTGATTTTTTTTTCGTTAGACTTAAGTGTTTCATTTTCCTATCTTGTTTTTTTTTCATGGTTCAATAACTGTGTTTTCTCCCCTTATTGCCACTCATATTTTACAATACCATGTTTCTATTCTGTAATCGAAATGGAATTAGCGCACAACTCAAAAACTATTAAAACTTGAACCTTAAACAGCTTAATTAAATTTAATAAAAATGTATCTGCATTGATATAATATGGCGAATTTTCGAGAAAAACCAGACATTTTGAATAGTTACATGTCTTTGTTTATTTTTATTTTATAATAAATTGAAAGGTGATATCATTGTCTTTCTCTCCTAGGTGGCTTCGGCACATTCCACGCCTGGCTCAACAGCTTCATCCACTTCATGATGTACACCTACTACGGCCTGGCTGGGCTCGGCCCCGAATACCAAAAGTACCTCTGGTGGAAAAAGTACATGACAAAAATGCAAATCGTAAGTATCAGATTAAGTGAATCTTAAGTATTGTTTTTAATAATAAAAATGTATGGCCTATATGTATAAAATTTACATTGTCGTTTGGTTTACGAAGTTAATGTTATTGCCTTGCGAATTTGACGTATTCCCATGATAAGTGGTTCAATACCAACCACTGAAACATAGACAGTCACTATTTATACCGAAATCGACACATTATAATTGAATTAAAGTTATTAATGTTGTTAGCAAATCCCTTCATAGCATTATATCAATAAACACGGCATACATTTCCCCTTCCCTTCCCAGACGCAGTTCATCCTTGTGTGCATCCACTGCTCTCAACTCCTGTTCATCGACTGCGACTACCCGATGATCTTCTGCTACTGGATCTTCCTCTACGCCGCCGTCTTCGTCGTTCTATTCGCAAACTTCTACCGCCAGGCCTACAACAAGAAGAGGACTGCAACAAAAAAGGGCGAGACGCAGAATGGACAACAGCGAAAGGGCGATGCCAGTAATGGGGTCAAGCGGGATTGAGTGGTGGTGTGGTTTGGGATGAGGAGAAAGAAGGGGGTGGTGTTCGTTGTTGGAGGGAGAGGAGAGAGGTTGCAAGTGTTAGGAAAATGTATCAAAGGTTACCAGTTAGGAAATGTAACCAGTGATTAATAATCAAATTTGCAAGTATTCGGAAGGTTTTCATATGGATAAAGCTAGCTCGGGTTTCGGGTACAATTTGAAAAAAAAAAAGGTTGAAGTCTTATAGAACATGCATAAGTTTTATTTTTATAACTATTCTTAAATATGTGTTTATTTATTAAGTTATAGCCTATATTTAAAAATGAACATAGCATGTTCTAAAGTTTTTCAGATAAATCAGCGCTAGGAAGTGATTTAACAATGAAAAAAGAGCGAATTGATAGTTTAATTTTGAAAATATGGTTGCACATATGTTTATGTGTAAAATGTTTGCCAGGTCTGGTTAAGATAGTGTATATGTGGTAGTAGGGACCAGGTTATTTTCATTTGAGTATTTGAAAAACTACATATAAATTATATACAGTAGAACCTCGTTAACTCGAACACGGTTAACTCGAATTCCCGGTTAACTCGAAGTGATTTTGAAGTCCCGTTATTTTTTACTTATATAGGTCTTATAAAACCACGGTTAACTCGAAGTTTTTTAACTCGAAGTAAATTTGGCTTCATAAATTATTGAAAATGGTATATATTCTGTCTATAAGTGGCTATCGATACAATAAAAAGTACATAATTTAAGGACGCTTTCAGCAAAGATATTCAAAGAGCCACATGTAGTGGGATCATGTTTGCGTTGGGGATTAGTGGTAGGGCCCCCAAATCCAGTTTTACTTTCATCGAAACATGTTCAAAGAGCAACGTATAGTTGCATAAAGTTTGCTTTGGGGATTAGTGGTCGGACCCCTAAATTTGGTTTTACTTTCATCAAAAAATGTTCAGAGAGCAAGGAGTGGTATCATGTTTGTGCAGAAGATTAGTGGTAGGGCCCCCAATACATTTTTACTTTTATCAAAAACTGTTCATAGAATGGGACAAAGGGATCTCCATATTACATACATAAATTAAAGCATGAACTTATTTGGTGATCGATTTCATCGGTATCATATAGTTAAAAGGTTGAATGTAAACTGAATTTCCTTAATTCTATTAATGAAGAAAATTATGGAAAACATGAAAACTTGCGTTTTAGATGATATCCTTTGCATTAATATGCTAATCTCCATTCAAATTACCATTTTATAACATATGTGCCTGAAATACATAAAAATCATTATTTGTGACCTTACGAAGTTGAAACCTAGAAAACACGGTTAACTCGAATTCCCGGTTAACTCGAAATAAATCTGAATCCCCGAGCACTTCGAGTTAACGAGGTTCTACTGTAATTGGTATCCTTCCATTACACAAGTTTGTTTTCATTTACCGAATAGGTAATCCGTATTTTCGAATGTGGAAAACAATTTCGTATACTATTAATGATCACTATCTATACATTTATATAGATGTTTATTCTTTTGAATAAACAAATGTTGATGGTTATTGACGACAGTTTGTTTACTGAAACGTTGATGACATATTTGGACTTTTCATATGATTATAGCATAAAGAAATATATGTTTGGATTGAAGCGGTTTTTATTTTGGGTATCATTATTTAAGTTTGTTCTGTATATCATGTGTTTTTATGTTATTATTTCTAGATGATTATATAAACCCGGTTATAACAAAAAGCCTGGAAATTTTCGAATATACATGTATGTTTTTCTATATAGTCTATAATTAATCGTAACGCATTCAAAATCAAATTGTATGAGTAGAATTTGTAACGCTCTATATTTGTGTGGGATATTTTGAGCCCTTTTTGTGCGACAAGTATCAAAATTTGCATAGTTTTTTTTTTTATTATTTTTACCTGGTCTTTGTCAAAATGTGTTTATTTTTTATAGTTAGGCAACTTTTAATTTGATATTGTCATATATATTTGAAAGACTGTTATAATTTTTATTTACCGTTTGATAAAGAAATAACATATTTTTCCAAAGAATTTATATATTTCAGATTGAAATTAGGCATATATTTTCGTGAAGTTTCGTTAGTTATATATTTTATGCCCAGTTCCTCACTCCGGTGATTTGGTAACATGAATTTATAAGCATCGTTGTTCGATCTTTTAGTTATCGGTATGTTGTTAGGTGTGTTCTGTTTTGTTGGTTTTCTTAATGAAAAGCAAACACTTGTGTTAATTAATAATATATCATATGTCTTTAAAACTATTATAAATCAAATATATTTGTTGCACCATCAAAATTATGTTTTACGACATTACTGCTCAATATGAACCGCTAAACGTTTGGGAGTCGACTTTAGGTGAAATTATTCTTATTCTTCTTCTATTGAAAACCCACCATGTTTCCTTATATACAGGTTGAGTGTTGTCTTTGAAAGGAACTGATATAGCAGAACCATAGTAAGCATTCTAAAACATGTCGATAGTATTCAAATCATTGTCACAATATGCTTATCGTCACCATGACATTTTCTTTCTTTTTCAGGAATCTTTTAAATGAGTTTGTTACTGTTTACTGTAATCAAATAATTCTTCATAGTTTTGTTTTTATATCAAAGCTTCAGTTCATATTTGTTACTTGATAAGTTTATTTTGTACTCTGATAGGAAATAAAAAATCAAATTTTGTGTGATGACTTCTTTTCTTGATCGCCAATAATCAATGACACAACTCCTATTGATTTTAATGTTTTATTTCATGCATTACAAGAGCATATATAGCCTACATTACAAAAATGGCCTTTACATAATCACTTCAGTTATAAATTACAGTTTCCTTACATAATTAGACTGAATCGGGATATCTCTTTAGACAGTAATCCCTATACACATAATGTAGGCATGCAAACTGACCAAAATACATGGCATGTTTATTCTACTCATATTCTTAAATTCAGGTATTGATGTACACACAACATAAAACTATTATGCCTTAATATAAATACACACCTAAGATACATTGTATACCGCGTAAGCATCTAACTCCTGAGCAACTGAACAAGCTCCTACGCTGAGCAAAGAAAATAATTACATCTGCACCGACGTGATGCGCCTTAAGATTCAGCAAGCTATGCTACACTAATTAATAAACGTACCGGTAGTGCTTGCAATAAAGAAAGGTAGAGCTCGTCAACTCAGACTAGATTATTAACGGATTTTGTTTATAAGAATGAGTAATGGTTGATATGGACAGTCAATATAGTTTATGATTTCAATATTATAAAGTTGTTATATTTATTATTACAAAAGAGTAGAATATATGTGATCACTATATAGAATATGTTTGGGAGCTAGAAACAAAGCCAATATCTCACTGTAAAAACATGATTAAACTGATTTCAGGCTAATGCAATAGTTTATAACTAATGCTCTCAATTTAATGACATCATTACCGAATTCGATTCATTGCGTTGATTGAATTCACCATAAACTTACTATAATAGTTATCAATGTACAATACGCACTTATATACAATTTAACTCGGTAACCCAGATTGAAATTCAATCATAAAAATTTATGTTTCAATTGATACCAAGCACAATCATGGCAATGTGATGATTTGGTCATATAGTGATAATAAACAAATTCTTTAAACTTTATCTTAGGAAATTATAAGGTGTTTATTTTTCTTTATTTAATTCATTTCATATAAAAATCACTTGCACACTCTCTTGCAAATCCAAACGAAACAAACATGCAAGACGCTACAATATAAACGCGGCAAAATATACAGATATGTGCAATACAGATATGTAGGAATACATGCATTAATACATTTAATGGTTATATGACGCTCTCGTTTTATTAGATTCTATGTACAATTTAATGAAATCAATTAATAAGCACGGGTTTAGCATTATAGCACCAGTGTAGTGAGCTAGAAAACAGAATGAACTAGAAAATAAAAGTATCCGTTAAAAGGATTACATCCAGAAACGGTCCGTATAAAAGTTCCAAATATATATAATTTACTATTCTTCGTTACAATTATTAGAGCCTTTCAATGCCGGCATCTCCATCAACCACCCCTTTCTCGTGTATTGAAAAACACTTTTTGACGAAACATTTTTGAATGAAACCTTGGTATTGGATTAAGAAACAAACATGAAATCATAAGAGTTACATCGTTATACACAGCCACACAAACGCAAATCTGGGCGAGCCTAAAGTTAAGGCTGGTTCATAATGCGCTCATAAAAGTTATTACTTCAACAGTAAAAAATATATATTTGTAAAAGAAAGTTACAAAATAAGAAGATAATGTGAAAAAGACATAGCCAACATGTATATAATTAGTCTGTTTCGAACGAGGATGTTATGAAACTCTATGCTATAAAGAGTAACGAGACGATCGAAATTTCCTCCAATCTTTACTTCCTTTATCTAGGCTGTTATTCAATGATTACAAAATGTTTATTCTGAGTGTAGGCCAATGCCAGACTGAATGTTTGGACAAATAATTAGCCAAGTGATTGGATCTTTATACCTCACCATGCATTAAGCTGATAAAATGTTACTATTTTATTCTTAAGTAGGATTTAAACCTTCCATTAAGATCTATATACGTTTTGTTTAAGAATAAAACTAAGTCTTCTGGCGTCCATTAGATAAAATGAATATATTGCACCCAATCTTCCTGTACGTTTATATTCTATACAAAGAAATTCGTCTACAATATACGTTATTATGAAACTGAATGCTTAATCATAGCACAATGCAAATCTGTTATATATTGTGTAAATATTGCCTTTAACATTTCATATTTCCCACTTCCCAATTCAAATATGTCCCAATTCAAATATTTAAATTACATTGTATTTAATTAATGCTGATTCTATAAAGAGTCAATGATGAATTTAAACATCAAAAATATTTGTACGGGATTTCGATTTAGCCAAACATCAACATTGGTTAAACGGCTGAGGACAACAAGCATCTTCAGTCAGTTACAGTCAACCTTTATAACTATCAGCCTGAGACACAGTGCTATTATGCACGAGGAAAGCTGCTGCACTATCAGCTATAAATGAAGCTAATTTCGTGAAGCACCGCTGAAGCAGGATATAAAATATTTGCTCTAGATAGCAACATTTGCATATAGTATCTCTACACAAAAATATGAAGCTTACATATAAGAACAATCTTACATACAAAGCGTGTAAATCGATCAAAAGTGTGTGACTTTTTGATGTATCAAATCTAATTAAACTTTGACCTCTAAATACTTCTACATGTCATGTGCTCTGAAGCAAAAGCATAAAAACAAATGTGTCATTGCAAAAGTGGATGACGGTGGGACAAAATGAGTATTTTCACAACGTATACACAGATTGTATACAAAATGGCAGCAATTTTGTATAATTGGTGCACAAATGCAGTTAAAGTGCAAACTCCTCAAGAGTTCTTAATTTGTATTGTACAATAGCTCCACATTTTTGGCAATATGTTGGCATTACCGCTGTGTTTCAATATGTTTGCATTAAAATAACTTTTCACATTCATTTTACAAGAGAAAATCCTTTAATTTGTGTTTAAATTATTTACATGTAACATTTTAGCATTTTAATCATCAAAATAGGGTTGGCTATAGAACAGTTTCGGATGATTATTATTTTGAATATCATGGTTAGGTCGAAAAATCCGTTCAAGTTATTCGATAATTCAAATTAGCATGTGAATGAATTTCCAATTTCACAATATTTCTCGCCATTATTATGAATTCATTATCACATGAATGCTGTGGACATGGTTCGTAAAAAATGCATTTCAGAATTGATGACAGCCCCATAAAATACCCATCAATGCACGACCATATACGCATAGAATCACAAAATGAAAACAAACACGGGACGCTTTCAATAGATGTGGGACATGAAAACTCTTCGCTTCATTAATGCAGCAGATAAAAATAAAATCATCATGTAAAAATGCAAAATACTGACAATGGACTTTATATTGGCGAATAGTTTTACTTAAATTGATTTCTTTCGGTGGTGACTGATAAGAATGCACGGGTTGGGTCTAGATATACATATTTAATACTCTGTATAATTACCGGAATGAAGTCTTCTATTAAGACATGTTGGAGACTCGACTGATCACATAATTATTTTGCACCATACATTAATGTATACAATGAATCAGCAATATGGTTTTGATGACCTTGACAGTGACCTAGTTCCACATGCTTTGTTTAGCCTTGAACTCTGCGCGACGCTGCTTCTTCATTTCCTCTTCCTGTTTTCGCTCTTCTTGCTCTTGGCGGATTTCGTCCTCAAATTTATTGGCACGTGTTTGCTGTTCGATCTGATTAATAAATACATTTATGATTGGTATTTGACTTTTATCTCGAAACGTTTGTCTTATGACTACGCATGTATTTGAACCACCGTAAGATGAGACGGAGCATGTATTGAAACAAATGACTCAGGTTTAGAATTATTAACCATGATGTCATACATCTTACAGACGCTTGGAATCACTGACAGTAAAACAGTTGCAAAAACTATTTGCTTTCAGACGCATTAGATTAATTCGACTTTGCCCTCATTTATATCACTAAACGTTATCAAATGTGTGAATTGGGACCATTTCATCAGCAATTAGCCCGCTTTGCAAAAAAGAAACTTAGGTAAATGAAAATGGAATTCGAAAATCTTGGTCTAATAGCCAATGCAATCTCATTATTCTGATTCTGTTAAAAACGGTCTCAAATTTAACACATATAGCAAACACTCCATAATTGGAACCCATTTTATCGAAACAATTCGCTATTCGTAGGCTTTTTGACAGCTTCAACAATTTGAACATTTATACAGGTCCGGAGTGCTCAAATAACAAACATATAAACTAAATGATTAAATAATCATAACATCATTACGTCTTGACTCCTTTAAAACCATAACTCTAACAAATCCAAACCATACCTTGGCCTCGAAAAACGTCTTTGCGCCCCCGACACCCACTTCATCGACGTCGATCTCGTTGATTTGGTTGTAGATCTCCATCAGCCCGCCCGCCGTGTCCAGCTCGCCAGCTGCGGCTTTGCGGAAGATCAGCAGGAACTGCGAATGATAGAGTGAGAGGATGAGCAAAAATCGGGATTATAGGCAATAGGCCCATGGTTTATTTATTGTTTGTCGCGACTTTTCTTTTCATTCGCAGCCAGGCGGTTGCACATAGAAGGAGTATACAGACGCTTTAAAAATCTAACAAAATAAGGGGAAATAAGGGGAAATTATATCTTGATTTATGGTTGCTCTCATTCATACATGTTTAGATCGACCTTATTGAAGCCTTTAGGACCCGTTAATTTGGTGATAACTGAAACTGGGTTTTGCACATCTAAAATACATATATAATTGTATTGGTATATACAAATACAAAGTAAAATGAATTGAAATGAAAAACCTGTAGAAAAACAGATACAATGTCTAGCAAATGGATGGACAGTCGGACAGAAGAAAAACATTGCAACGGATCTTAACCAACAAGTTTTGGACTACAAAGGAAGGAAATATTTGTTTATATAATAAGAATTTTATTATACATTGTGTCAACCCTCATGTTTATTAGTTCATATCTGTGTGTTTCGTGAAGGGTATTAATTTACAAGTGTAATTAAAGCAGTATATTTGTTCAGTCATTTTTTTCTGAATCATGTAGGACACACAATGGTAAAAAAAAAAACCTTTCGAAACACTTTATTGTTTAACTAGACTTAAGTGGATACTATGTCACAAAACATGATAAGACAAATTAGGAAGATAAAAATATAGAGCATAGAGCATATGTGTATAATTTTGTTTTAACTTTCGATTTGCCATTTCTTCCGGGAAAAAATCAAGGCGGATGGAAAGAAAAAAACGTTATCGTGCACACTAATGGTCGTAGATATGATTAGATTCTAAGGGCACAAATCAGATATAATCCACATGATAAATCAGTCTAGATTATAGTTTCATTCATCACATGTAAAATTATCGGAATTGATATTCGATAAAATACCATAATTAAGCGAAACGTGGTTTTAGAAATCCTACGAGGAAATACGATCTTTTTACTGTTGTGGTTGTCATAATTTTTTTATTGATCCCGGACATGCTCGCCATTACAAAAATATGAACATGCAGATCACTAATAGTGTGTATATACATGTAAATCTCAATAGATTAGACAGATCTATTGTATATTTTGCCCACAGGGGCCAAACTAATGGAGATACATATCAACCGAATCCCTTTAGCATACAACAAAAGCCCAATCTCGATACCTCTCGAAAGCTGATCTTGTCATCCTGGTCCTCGTCAACTTCTTTGATCATGGCTTTGAGGCCAAGATGAGTCTGAGGGGCGCCCAGCTTCTCCATCATCAACTTCAACTCAGGCAGATCAATAAATTTGTCTCTTCCTACATCGTACCTATCAAACATGAACAAAGTTGATGAGTTAGAAAATGAGGACAATGTTGAAGAGTGCATATGAAGTTGGATTTTTTTAAATAAGCATGAGATTATTATAACATAAGTTTAATTTTGTAAATAAAGTGTTTTTTGGTATCATTCTGATATGAAGTCTGTGGATTATGCAAAGTATTATATATAGATCAGTTTTCCATGAAAACAATGAACAAAATATCAAAAACATAGACTGTATCAATTTCTCCAAACGTTGGTGTAAGTTGTTACAATCAAAATATTCCAAGCGAGCAGAAAAAAAGTTGCCATCATACCTAAATATCAGTTCAAACGTCAGCACTGAATGTTATCTAATACCTTCAATTAGTAAAAGCATGGCATCTTAAATCAATATCGTTCCAGGTCCATCAATGAGACCCCTAACCTCCATTAAAATAATATAATCTTCGAATATTAAATTTCAAGCGTTTGAGTGCATAGCGAATGATATTCTTATTCTCACATACCACTGAAAGCCATGGTGCTCAATCGTACCATTGATACGATTCAGAATTAGATCAAACACATCACGATGATATATTGAAGAACAATATAAGTTTGCAAAAATATTAAGACCGCATCGTATTAAGACTCTCTAACATTGCCATCACAAAAAAAAAACGTTTATGTAGTGGCCAACATATCAAAAATATAAAATATAGGCTATAAGTGTGAAATTCAGACAAACGAATTGAACAGTTTAAAAAATAGAGATGGATTTTAACAGTACTGTGCATACCAAACTTCGATACATTTTAACTATTTTCGATGTCCTTTTACTTTTTACATTCCACTTCAGAACAAATGAAACCATGCAATGCAGATGATATTGGTTGATAATTCAATTTTTCAAACGACTCCATTAATACAGATCAGACACAATGTAATAGAAACAGTGGTAAACATATGAAATGCAACTCTTTACATCAAGTGCCAAATAGCCGTTCCGAGAAAGAAAAGTTTTAAAAGTTTTTATTGGTAATTTTTATTGGGATTGACAAAGGATCCAACAATGTAAATGTTATGATCGCATTGATTCTTCAGTCTTATTCAAGTATATTGTTTGACCTGTAATCGTGGAAGAATTGCAATACATTTAAGCGTAACATATTTGGTCTATTTAGCACATTATTGCAAGGAGCTCTTCAATTATAAGAAATTGCAAGCA
>LQRL01089966.1:2875-17775 GCA_001703475.1 Hydroides elegans
AAAACGGCGTTTGATATTAATTTTGAATGAGTGGTCGCAAAAAGTTGATATAAAATGTATTTTGAATTTCGTATAACTCGATATTTTGCTTTTGTTACAGTTTACATTCCGAAATCTAACTACCCCACCCAGATGCCCGTTTTAACCAAATGATCCCCTCTTTTGCCTCGCGGACAAAAAAACATCTCGTTTCTGTAATTGGCAATATAGTACAGAGCCCCTAACCCAAAACAAACACCCATGTCAACCGTCGCACCCGTGACCCCTCATTGGATTTTTTATTTACTTTAATTCTATAAGTGACAGGGATGTGATTAACCCGAAAGAAGAGGTTTGCATATCAAAATTTGACTGTCGGCAATATCACATGTGCGCCATTGTTCCTAGAACTTGTAAAATTAATCGAAATCGAAATACACGAGGGTGATAATACGGTTTGCAACCGTTTGAAATATAACAGTCTAAAAAGTTGACATGCGAGGCTGAGTCCGACCATTATTTCCCGTTGTCGCTCATTTCAATACAAATAAGGTACACTGCAAAGGATATTTATTTGTTAACTCTAAAATAATGCATTTCACTCTTGGATGCGTTTTGATTCCATTAATTTGCAATTAACGTTCACTCAGAATGTCTATCATGTCTTTTTTACCTGGTTTTAGTGACAAAATATAGTAAATATATAAAGTTTTATAACTATATGAACATACTCCGTGCGCCAAACTTCGTGCGCTTATTTGGTGAGTAATATGCTGTGCATTTACCATACAAACATGCGGCGAATTCTCTTTGAAAATGGTACACACCAATTCAAACTTTCACAGGCTACCTCTGACTTTACATTTAGTATGTAACAAGGAAGTATTTGTCAAACACGAACAGGCCCCAACTGCCCCCAAACTCGAAGGGGCATGGTTTTTTGTATATTTCAAATATATTTTCTATGACAAGTATTCAGTGAACACGAACAGGCCCCAACGCCCCCATAGTCGTTTTCGAGTGTTTCAGAAGTCTCTATGACCTTCCGTTCAACAGTTCTATCCCGTACAAGTCTTGAAAAACCGCTATTTTTGACCTTCCGTTCAAAAGTTCTAGTCCGTACAAGCTCAAGTCTTGAAAAACCGCTATTTTTGGATATTTTGGCCAATTTGACAACTTCCGGTCGGGTGTTTTTGACCGAAATGGTCAAAAGGCACATCTACGGACCAAGACCTATCATTTGAGCCTATTAACAAGTCTCTATGACCTTCCGTTCAAAAGTTCTAGCCCGTACAAAAAAGTATGACGGACAGACAGACGGACGGACAGACGGACACCCCAAACCTATAGGCCCCCAACCTTTTGGGTTGGGGCCTAAAAACCGCTATTTTTTACCAATCTAACAACTTCCGGTTGGGTGTGTTTGGCCGAAATCGTCAAAAGGCACATCTACGGACCAAGACATTTCATTTGAGCCTATAACCAAGTCTCTATGACCATTCAATTCTGATACTCGGTATGTACGGTTGACATATGAGCTGGTTATAATATGAGACCTTGTTGTGAACGTAAAATGTCTTTCATTATTACAGAGCAAAACTTGTCTTTTTTAAAGTCAATCTTGATAACACTTGTGACTTTCCTAATGTATATTTTAAAGATTTAATCATTAAAAGATATGAACCATGGAAGAAATGTGACGATAAAAAAAGACACTCATATCATATCAAATTCTTATTATGTCAACCCATGTACTGCTTGAATTGACATATCACATAACTGTTCATTCGTCGAAGAATGAAACTTTAATCCTAGTGACTAAATTTTGTATAGTTCAATAACGAATTCGTATATTAAAACGTAATAAAATTTACATAGTAGTACCTGAGAATCATTTTTCGCACCGAATCCGCACTTGGTGTAAAATTCATCAACAGTTCTCAAGTGCTCGGAGAATTCATATCTCTGAGTGAATGTAAATGCAGGGTGGTATGACACAATTGTGAGAAGTAACAGAACATCACTGTATAAAGATTCAATATCGTCACTTTCAATGTTATAGTTTGATTTCAATTGAGTGATGAATGCTTGAACATAAAACGTGAGCAGGTTGTATAAAATACTCGAACATGCGCTGTTCGTAGAATTAAGCAATGATAATGTCAAATTCATCTGCGCTCTGTCAGACTGTCTCAATAAATCGCATGACATTTTGCTGATTTCAGAACGATCATTTGATCGTATTTCTTCCGATCGTAGTGTAGTAAAATCCAACCGACAGAGGTCTTCTAGAAACGACCCCAAGAACCTCCTCTCATATGGGAGGCACATATGTAACATCCCACATAATAAATCTATCCTTTTCGCTGACGACAGCTCCTTGAACCACATGCACACTTCTTCTTTGCACACCATGGTGAAGGAAAATGTGTTTACTATATCCAGAAACGATTGTTATTCGGCATAGCCGACGAATTCATGCTAAAGTGTTACACAAGTTTCGCCATCTTCTTTCTAAACATCCGGGTATTTCGGATCCCGATTAATACAGGGCAGAATATTTCTGAAAATCTCATTGGTTTAAATCCAAAAGAAACAACGAAGTCCCAATTTTTATTAACAGAACTAGCGGAATTTGTGGTTATGAAAACTATGACGTTTCTTTTCCAAGTTGTTATAATAATTAACAGTTATTTTATGGAATATTATGCGAAAGTATATTGAATCGCTTTAAACAGAGTGAGATGAAACAATGAATTTATTGCTCTTTGAGATATAGAAAATAATATACTTATATTTATATACATGTAATATACAATACAACTAAGTTAATGCAATCAATTTAAAGTATATACATAAAGCTTCACAATGCGGCAGATTAAACACTATCATAAAGAATAGGCGAATCATAAAATTTACAAAACTTGTTTTTAAGATTCGCCTTATTTTAAGATTCGCCAATATACAATCAAATTCCTATACGCCACAAAGTAGAAAGAACAACTAAGTTAATACAATTAGTTTAAAGTATATACATAAAGCTTCATAATGCGACAGATTAAAACACTATCATAAAGAATAGGCGAATCATAAAGTTGACAAAACTTGTTTTAAGATTCGCCTTATTTTAAGATTCGCCAATATACAATCAAATTCCTATAAGCCACAAAGTAGAAAGAAATAATGAGTTAGAAAAGAATACAAGATTTATATTATATAAAAAAAACTATTAATTATTAACCCTTGATTGAATAAAGACTAAGAAAGGAATCTGGGAAAAATACATTAAGTTATATAAATGAATATCACAAGTACATTTTAATTTGTCTAGTTGGTTGCTTTTCTGAAGGGCCCTTATGCAGGTGTCTTCAGATTACAACAATCGGATATTGTAGGTTTTGCAGGGTTTTGGGGAATGATGGGGAGTTGGGCAAGCTGTGAAAAAAAAATAGAAAAAGGGACTTGAATCACATATATTGAGCTGTATGTTCTTTAGGTTTCATATTTGCTTATAAGCCTGCGTTTTAATAATATTTTGAATCTTCATAGCGTTTTATTATGTTTTAAAGACTGGTCTAGATCATTATATAGTTTGACACCATAAGAACTTAAACATTGTGATTTTCTAATTGTTCTTGCAAATTTTACCTGACATATATCTGAATGATGAAGACCATACTTACCAAGAACAAACACTTAGACAAAATTTACTAGCTTTGCAAAAGATTCGAATCACTATTTTTTTGTGATTTGTTTATACAATCAATATTGCTTTTGTAAGGAGTTCCACAGATTTCATTACAATAAGATATATGCTGTAAATATAATGTACAGTATAACATACGGAGAGACTCTACATCAAAGATCTGGCTTGCTTTATAAAACATATCAATGCATCGACTTAATTTTGAACTGATATTACAATATGGATTTTCAATTATTTTTTTTTCTTATTTTTTTTTTTAATTAATTTAATTTAATGGTCAATCATTTCACACAAAAACTTTGTTTGAAAAACTTAACAATATTTGTGCCGTCAATTGTTAGGTTTACAAAGTTATTGTGATCTAAGTGTTTGTTTGAGAAAATCATAAAATTAGTTTTACTTACATTTAATGAAAGTTTGTTGACTCTAAACCAAACATTAATTTTTATCAATTCCTCATTAATGACAATCATTTATATAAAGAGTGAAAAATATCAGCCCCAAAATAGAACCCTTTGGAACCCAAAACACAAATTTCAACATCTCAGAATTTACATGATTATAGTTAACGAACTGATGTCTGTCTCTTATATAACTGTTAAGCCAGTCATTAGCTATGCCGCTGATTCAATAATGGTTATGTTTTTTTAACACTATGCTATGATATATCGTATCAAAAGACTTTTTAAGATCCATGAAAACTCCTATAGTAGACTTGTTGCTATCGATAGCAGACGTTATTTCCTCAACTAACTCCATTATTGCAAATGACGTAGAGTGTTTTTGACGAAAACCATATTGACTTTTACTTAATATTGCGTTATTTTTTATAACTTCAAATAATCGTTAACAAAATAATTTCTCGAGGATTTTTGTTAAACTGAGGGAACAAAGACACATGTATAGTTGGTAAACACGTTTTCCCCTACTTTAAACAAAGGTATAACTTTTGTATTTTTCAGTTTGTCTGGGAAAATCCGGGTGAGAAAGCAAATATTACATATATATGTGAATTTTTTAACGATACTGGGTATGCTATTTTTTATGGTATTCATGCTAAGGTTTTCACAGTCTGTTAAAGTTTTATTCTTATAGGCATTAACAATTCCAAGGATTTCCTGCTCAACAACTTGTTTAAGAAACATATTTTTACTAATTGAATTACCCATATACTCGAAAATATTGGGATCATTTTCATCTATCTTTATATTATCAGCTTACTTTGGACCTAGACGATTAATAAGATAAGATAACATTTCGAAAAGCGTTTTGAATATACACGTACTATTTCAAATATTCCCTAATAATCAAAATGCATTTTTTGAGTGTACTTTCAATTTTTAAATGTGGCATTTGTTTAACCTTAAAAAATAAGATTAAAAAATAAAACATTTTAAGTTTAGAATCGCTAGCAAAGCAGTACCAAACGTGAAAGATCAACTGATCAAATGACAAGACATTAAAGCTGAAAATACGTATATAACCGCAATATCAGGCCACCAGGACATGTTTCCGACCTGTTTCTCAGCGAATTCACAAGGATATTAGAAACCCACGCTCTAACCAAAGATCAATTGATTATATGTGGCAATTTCAATATCCATCTGGAAAAACAATCGGAACTGCCTTCTACCAAACTCACAAGCATTTTAGATGATTTTGGATTAGCACAACCTACCGATGAACCCATCCACCTCTACGGACATACGCTCTATTTGGTGAATACGCGGTTGGATGATGATTTCATCGTGGACAAACCCGCAATTGGTCAGCTTTTCTCCGATCATTTTGATGCGAAATACCAATATAAACTGAAATTCTACTATGCAAAACCCTCATTTATGAAATGTCGCAAACTGAAACAAATCAACATGAACAAATTCGAAACTGACCCAGCCGGGCTCAATAGTATCGATTACGCGTCACATGATCTGGGTACCCTCTTAGATGTCTATTAGTCTACAATGCAAAGTGTCCTAAACAAGGTTGCGCCAGTGCGTGAAAAACGAATAAAGATCCATACGTTAAAGCCATGGATCGACGAAGAGGTTATCATCGAAAGAAAGCTCCGTCGCAAACTCGAACGAAAAATGCTAAAAATCGAGATTCCGGTTCTACAGTTAATTACAGAAATCAACAAAATCGAGACTGTGCTGGGGATCAAAAGGCTCTCTATTGCCTGATCAGAAAACTCTCAAATAAGCCAACGACTCCCGTTTACCCAGAGTATGCAAACGACGATTCACTTGCCAATGAGTTTTCTGATTTTTTTTCAAAACAAAAATCGAGAAAATAAAGGGGGAATTTTCTGATCATAAAGTCTCCAAACCATCCTGAAGAATCGATTGAACGAATATCGATTCACTACATTTCCACCTATTACGTCAGATGACCTCCAGAAAGTCATCCTCAATTCTCCATCGAAATGATATGTATTGGGCCCAATACCGACGTTCGTGCTGAAAAAAAGCCTCGACTCAGCGCTTCCTATATTAACGGAAATCGTCAATAGATCAATCGCCACCGGTATCATGCCGAGAGTCTTTAAATAAGCAATAGTCACGCCAATCCCTAAGAAACCTAAGATCGCCGAATTCAAGAATTTCCGACCGATATTCAACCTACCATTTTAGTCCAAAGTTATAGAACCTATTTTAGTGGACAAACTCACATCATACTGTTCAAAGTACAAATTAGACGAACCCTACCAGTCGGCATATGGGAAAAACCACAGCTGCGAAACCGCTCTCCTGAAGATTTCGAATCGCATCCTTACTAACATGGATTACCGAAAGATAAGATAGCACTGTTGACGCTTCTGGATCGGTCGGCGGTGTTCGACACTGTCCCCCACGATTGCTTTTTGGCGCGCATTGAAGTGGTTATGGGATTTCCGGAATCGCATTACAGTGGTTTGCATCATACTTTAAGAATCGTCATCAAATGGTGAGTGTACGGGAGTCTATTCCTGATGCCCAACTACTATCCACAGGTATGCCGCAGGGGTCGGGACCGGGACCCTGGGGATAAACAAAATTCACAGGACCACTAAGGTCCTACATACATCCAAAAATTGAAAAAAAAAAACATGTTTTCGTTTTTACGAAATTACAGAGCAACGCCACATAGTACAACTGGCTATGCGCCTGCGAGCGCTATTTTTAGGATACCCATGAATATTCAAATTCCATTCCATAACACAATTCTTAAAGAGGAATTCGATTGCGAGAAAATCAGGGAGAGGGATAATCAGGGCAAAGAAAAATGAAAGGGAATGCTGAAAATAAACGTTCAATAAAAAAGAGCAATTTCAAAATCGGGGATAAAGTGTTAGTAAAACAGCAAAAAAAAAGAGATAAGTTTACAGAAAATATTTTTTAAGAAAATTTTAAGAAAATAGCTTTCCCTGAAAACATAACACAACACGAAAATGTAGAGAGCATGCAGCCAAAAACGCAGGCAGCAAATTCAAGGTCAACGCGCAAAATCAATAAACCGCGTCGTTTGCTAGAGACGATGTAAACAAAGATCCGTGTAAGTGAAATGCATGTATGTAGTAAACAAACGTTTTATTATGTACATGTATATGCCTAAACACTCCGGTCAATAATAATGTATAGTGTTTGTATTATTTAATGCATAATGTATAATTTATTTTTGTAAAAGTTTATGATAGTTTTTCTATAAATGTATTCGTTTATTTGAATATATAAAAGCGTTCATTTTAATGATATATTAACTGTGTGTCAAATGAGTATATTAACGTTTGATTGATTTGGTAATGATTAAGAAAAACATTATTAAAAGAAATGAATTATAAATCTGAGAAAGGGAGGGATGTAATGTTTTAAAGTATCAATATATATTCCCTATTATCTAGTATCTTTATATTTAATATATATGCATTAAATGAGTTTATTATCACCGCATAAAAGTACATGTAGGTATGAGACATTCTATGTATTACTAGCCACCTATAGTTGTATGAGTAATGTATGCATGACCAGCAATGTGACCGGATATCAAATCAGTTCAATACCATCCACTGAATAATAAACACATGAAAACTAAGTATCGTGTTTTAATTAAATATCAAACCTGCAACATGTCGTCCCAGTGTGTTACGGAAAACTGCGCGAAATATCCACTTTCAGAAAATTCATCACCCAAAGTGTCGCAGAAACCCTGGTTCAGGCAGTGATAATTCACATTTAGACTATGGAAACAGTTTACTATATGGTATGAGCAAACATCTACTAGACAAACTGCAATGCGTGCAGAACGCGGCAGCACGGTTCATTCTTGGCTATATAAAAACGCGACCACATAACGCCTGGTCTTATAAGATTTCACTGGTTACCAGTGAAATACGGGATCCAATACAAAATAGCCACAATGACCTACAATGTGCTTTCGACAAACCAACCAGGATATCTCCGTGACCTACCCGTACCCGTAGGTCTGAATAGGGTATGGTCCTGCAAGTGCCTAGAAAACTTAAATCCGCATGGGATCTTCTTTTAGCGTGTGTGCTCCAAAGATTTGGAACACTTTACAGGTTACTGTTACCAATGCTCAATCCGTCTCAGTATAAAAAAAAATCCTAAAACATTTTATTTAAGAAGCGCTTATGGTCATCTCTCATAATAATTGAACTAGCTATTTATTCCTATCACTTCGTATTTTAGTCTTTTAACGTGATCTCTTAGTCATATATTGTTAGGCTTAACGTCAAACTGCACGTACTATTAAGCGTTAAGAGCAATGTTTGGTTAAGCGCTATATAAATATTCATATCATCATTATTATTAGGCAAGCTTTCTGACAAGAGCCTCAAAGACACCGCAAATATAAAGAACATAGGTAAACAGTTGGAAATGGCTGACATTGGCCGGAAAAAATAGACCAGAGCGAGCTTCCAGGAAAGTTCAAAGCATGGTGTTACCAGCAAGGCAGTTTACCCCGATTCCTATCGGCTATTGATGATACATCATGTCCCAATGTCGTCAGGGGATGGAGAGCAAAATAAACAGCAGCTTGCATAAATGGCTGACATTCTGCCTTCCTTCGCAAACAAAGGCCTATTTAGAAGAGAACCAAAGCTGCAACTAACGTTCACTGCCTTGTCAGAGGAACTCAAAGTGAGTAAAGCTCGAATGGTAATCACTATCCAAACCTCCATAGACGAATGTGTTGGCAACGTCGGTGTGACTCTTCCAACAATAAAGATATTGTCGGTAAGGTTTGTATAAGGTGACAAGGACTCGGTTTCGGTTAAACCGTATCCCATAAAATGTGGGACACCGCAAACGACAAAGAACGAAGGAAAATGGTAACTAATGAAGGAAGATAAATGAATGACCAAATCAGTTAGAATGGCATCTCAGAGAGCATTGATGAAATGAAAGAGTGCGATAACATGGACCATGCACTGGAAGATGGAACCAATTCGACTCAAGTTCTCCATCCACTCGACTTAAAGACGTTTTACCGACACCTACAAATCTCATTAGGTGAGGAAGAGTTAATGCCCTAAATGCGGACCTCCTACAGAACAGCGCTCACACAGCGACGGTTAACATGGCTCCATAAAAAGGTCCATCGAACGCTGTTTCACTATGCGAACAAAAGCAAAACCAAAATAACGAAAAATTACAGCCTATTATTCGTAAAAACAGGATAAACAGCACGAAGGAAAAATGGGACAAAAACACTGAGCTACGCGTAGGCTTATCAAACAGAGCAAGGGAGTAAGAGTTACATTCAATCTCGATAAGCGACTCGATTTCCCCTTTGAGATAGAAACCCGATTAAGACCAGATATGATAATATACTCGATCGTAAACAAGATATTGATTATAATCCCGTGAGACGAATCGAAAATTGATAAGGCATACGAACGAATGAAAGTGAAATGCATCCAACTTTGTGATGATTGCAGAGAGAGGATGGTATGTGTGGTGGTATCATGTGAAAGTAGGGTATCGTCGGTTCGTAAGAACATCAACATGCCGTGCCCTACGACAAATTCGGTGCACCAGAAAAGAGAGTAATGATGCTATAAACGAAATGAGCTACGTGAATGAAAAAGCATCTTGTTGGTTATGACAAAAAAGATCCAAAAGCCGACGGTGGCCAAGTAGCTGACATGTCTCGCGAGCGGTTATCGCAATCCTAAGGGCATGGCGCGGCACGGCAAGTGCGGAAAGTTTCAAAGACGCCCGCTTCATCACGAGACATGTGCATCAGAGAAATCATGCTCTGTACTAGTTACACAAAGTCAATATATTAAGGTTATATATATAATAGATAGTCTCTTGCTATCTTGCTATCATGAAATTGTTTTAGGTAGGACTTTCAACAAGATCTTAGGCCTTCAACAAGTAGGTTTATTAGGTAGACGGTGTTTGATTAACCTGTAAGTTATGAGTAAAATGTTTATGCTTTAAGAAATGTTAAAAATAGCTGCTTTGTCTAATTGGTCAAAGTTTTGAAGAAAAAAAGTAAAGCGGATTGTATGGTGCTGCATACTTTGTAGTTGACGAGGCCTTTTCCCTGCGACGCTACTGGTTTTGAAAACTAAACCAAAGCTATCCTTTACGCACCCCAGGCTCTATCAAAACTCGCGTGCATACCATGCTTGTGCTCTCATTATGGTGCTTATATCCTCCAACTTTATTTCCTCCCACCAGGTCCTCAATACTTGAAGTCACAAATATTGCGCTAGTTTTTGGATTCGCACGCATACGGCGGTCTATAAATTTTGCTCAGCCTGCTCATCTCTGCTATTATATCTAGCAGTTTTCGTGTAGCTGTAAGCCCTTTCAAAGCACTTAAAGTGCGTTCAAATATTGAGCATGTCATTTCTAACCTTGAAACACTCTTACATTTCTTGGTTGTCAATTTGCGATGTCAATATGTCATTTTTTAAAGAGTTCGATTTTTGTTATTCTCATATGTATCTTACTAATGTTTTCTTTAAGTTTGCCACGTCAGGCGGGCTCTTCTATGCTTGTACGTTTTTTATTCATGCAAGATTCACATCTAAAGAAATTTCCGTTTGTCGGGCTCCTGAATTCTTCTTTACCAGAGAATTGTATGTTCTAATAACACGCACATGCTTTTGAAAATAAGACGATTTTAGGCTGTTGGTGTGAATGCGCCCGCTTTGGGATATTTCTGTAGAATCAGGTGGACCGCTTTATTACCTCTAATAATGGGAATAATTAAGAATTTAAATGAAACATAGAGAATAGATGCGAATTTCCTTCTCACACATAAAGGGCATGCATTTAATAACCCGGCTTTCCGCAACCTCCATGCTCTTTTGCACTGACCATTTTGTGATACATTTTCCGTTTTGCAAGAGTTTCATCTTTAGACTTTCGCAACTGCATCTGACCTCTTATTTTCTCGACTTTGTCTTCCTCAATTATGGAGGACAGTGGTAGCTGTAGGCTGCTCATTTTGCTGTACAAGCCCATTGTAGAGAATCTCGGCGGCATACCGAGCCACTTTCGGGGGTATCTGCTCGCTATCCACTCTAGTGCTTCAATTTTGCTCATCGGTATATCGTACATAAGCAGTGGCTAGGTGAGTATTGGCCTAATCCCAAACTGAAAGCACCATGCCTGATTTTTTTCGGGTATACTTTTGGACTCGATCAGGTTGAGGTGTTCTTGAAGCTGTTGAACTGTTTTCTGTGCATTCTCGGTATCACGTAAATTTCCTATCTACCACTTTCCCCGGCACTTGACAGGTTCTTCGCTGACCGTTGTTATCTTTTCTCCTTGTATCTGGAAGAAATTCCGCTTTTCGATTTTCTCTTTTTTGAGGGCCAAACTCTTGCACTTCCTCGCCTTGCATGCCATGCTTGCCCACTGCACAAACTTGTCCAGCCTGACTAGCACCCATCGTGCTGCTTGTGGTTTCTGGGTGCATATTGTCAGATCGTTCATGAATACCTTCAGAGGCTGCTGCCGCTCACTGTTTTGAAGTTTTGGCCCTTTCGCGTCTCGGGCTGCGGTCTTTATGATTAACTGCATTGTGGTCAAGAATACAATGACCGATATAGCACAGCCTGTTATAATTCCTACTGCGAGGTTTTGCTATTGTTTTTTGACATCATTCACTGTGAACCGAAATTTCACAATGTCCAGGTATCTTGCTATCATGTTCTGTACTTTCGCGGGTATATGGTACCGCTTGCGGCCTTTTTGTACTGTTGTGTATATATATTTGTTTGCTACCATGTATTTTGTAATCGCCTGGCTAGGACTGAGAACAGCATCTTTCCTTGAACGTCTAGGGGCGAGATGGTTTGGAATTGGTTTATCCCTTTTGAGTTCAACTCTTTGGGCACAAAACATCCTTCCACCCTGATCCAACATTAAGAAAATATCTCCTTCTTCCATACAATTTTCAATAGCTTGTGGAGCATCTTGATCAACTTTGGACAATTTTTGTACAACAATTACGGGATGCCGCTTGACCTTAGTGCCGATTTCGACCTTGCCTTTGCTACGACTTGCTGGATTTCGATAGACTCAAATCGATAAGATCAAAGATAAGGCTTGTATTGGCTCATTTGGCTGTTCTATTTGTGGAATGTATCAGAGCGGTTCTTCTCGCTTTGGGTCACGGTTTACATCTTCCAAGTTCTTTCTACCTCTTCTTTTGCCTTCAACAGCAGTTTTGATGTGTATTGGAAGGGATTTGCTATGAACTTCTCTTTCTCTTTCTGATTCGCCATTCTCTTCTTTCTCATTCTCTTGGCGTTTGCTATACTCTTCAGTTTTTCCGCAATCAATCTCTGAGCATGAGCATATCTAATGCATCTTTCTCTTCCTGACTATCTGTTTTCCTCCACTGCGCAGACAGTGTTTTGAGGTCTCCCCCTATCTACGTCTTCTTTCTGCAATTCGCAAATATTTGTCGTTGCCCTTGGATGGTTTTTCTTTTTTCCACCACTCCAAATCTTTGTATACTGACATTATATACTATATATGTGAATGTTCTTATTTTGTTTTCTATTTCTCCTTTAAATACACCATGCAAAATATTCATCAAATCTTCTTCAAGTTGGTTCCACGCATTGCTGTCTTTACCTTTGAGCCATTTAACCCGTTTTCTTCCATCAATCTCTGTTTCCTCTTGTACCTCAGCACGGAGATCCGGGGCACTGTGGTTTGCCTCCTGGCTCCGCTCCGATTCTCCTCCGCCTCACCAACTGGACGAGCTGCGCGTTGCTTGGTCTTTCCTTGCATTTCATCATTACTTTGTGTATTTTTATGCTCTTTTCGTTCTTGCATATTTATTTCCACATTCACAAACTGACGGTCTTTGCTCTTCATATGTCGTCATCGTGTAATCCGTCTTGTCATGGTGGGGTGCCGGCCCACCATGTTGCTTTTTGCCTGTCTTTCTAGGCTTGTCATACGCCTTTCCGGGTCGTCAGTCAGTCTTTCCTGGCTGCCACTGATTATTTTTCAGGTTTCAATACTCAACTCACAGTAAAACGAATGTACTCGCTGCTGAAGCTCCCCATTTTATTCATCGGAGAAGTTCCGCGCCTTGGTTCGGTGTCGCCCCTTTATACCTCGGACCAGTTGCATGGCAGGGCCACAATGGCTAGCTAGGCCGTCGCGTCTGCTAGGGGGAGCAGCTTCATTGCGTCGGTGACCTTCACTCTTCTTTGCTACACGGGTAACTCATGGTGTATCCTTTTCTGTCTGGTATCATCCCCCACCTCTTTGTAGTGTACTGTCTTTTGCGGTGTTACATTCCAGATTTTGTCATTGCGTCTGAGCCACAGCCTACATAATATTATTTTTGCTGCTTTTTCACACTTAGCTTTCATGTTGTTCGTTTCATTTCTTTGCAATCCTGCTACTTTGCACATCGTCCACACAAATCCGCTACAGCCATTGTTGGCTACCCCGCTTGATCTTTTCGCGGTACTCTCAGTTCTGCAATCACAATTTGCTTTGTTTCACAGGACCATATAATGACATTCGGTCTCAGGCTAGTGCCATAGATTTCTTGTGTGAATATCAGCCTATTTTTCAAGTCCACATGTATTTGCCAGTCATTCGCTGTGGCTAGGACCCCTATCTGGTCCTTTATTAATGTGTTTGGTTTCTGTCTTTCTTTTATGAGCCGTATAAGCTGAAGCCCTCTCGGTCTCGTTTTCTTCTGCCTCGCGACTGCGCCTTGCAATATCTTTGCAACATCGCGCCATGCCTCCATCTGTACAGCCCCTGTGTCAATGACACATTGAAACTTAAGAGGATATGTTCTAATGATGCCCTTTTATTGTACAGTATACATCTGCCGTCCTCCGCTAGTTTCAATCGCTTGAGGTTCACTGGTGTTGGTAGTACGTCAGACATGATTCTCACCAGAAATGAAAGCCTCAGCGGCTCCATCTTCAGAATATCGCCCCATATCAGGGTTCCTGAGCATAACAACTTCCCATCAGAACCATGCACCCTGAGTTGCCTTTGCAACAGCCTTGACTTTCCTTCCATCTTCTTCCTGTGCTCTCACATCATGCAGTACAAAATCAGTTCTTTCTTTGCCACTTGTTTCTGACCATCTTGCCATGTCCGTGACTTCAAGTCCCTTTCGTCCCTGTCTGACCGTTCTAATTTGGAATTAAAAGAAGCCCCTCACCATCCTACGCCTGATGTCGAGTTTCTCTCTGAGTTTCTCTCAAATTCCTCCAATTTACTTCTGGAATTAGACCACTATTATTTTGTTTTGAAACTTATCACGCTGGTTGACCATGACCCGGAAGTTAATTCGCAAACCGAGTTCCATTATAAATGTGCTATATTTCTACCAAACATGCATTATTTGGGATGATTCTTTGCATACGGTTAGAGTAGACAAAGGTTATTTAGAAAATACCCATTCAATTATTACTCATGCATATTTTAGTTTTCAAAAATGGCGTAGGGAAATATGTGTCTATTTTGGTGCCAGCAAATAGGTCAGGTCACAAAATCAGAGAAATCGGAGGGTACCGTTACAAATCCCGTTTTTTCTCGAAAACGAGACGGTCAACCTATATTTTAACTTTCATATTTTTAACAGTCTAGGATGGTTCTTTGTAGCGATATATGATTTGTTTGTCGGAATTTGTTGTGAAAAGTTCAGTGACGAAATATGCTATAAAGAACTATATAAGTAAATCAATAGTGGTCTCAGGCCT
>LQRL01089983.1:9227-28571 GCA_001703475.1 Hydroides elegans
TTTTTTATTTGTTTATACCGGTTAGTTTATTATAGTGATCAAATATTTAACTTAAAACATTTCAAAAAGAGCTAAATTAAAGTTCTTAATAGGAAATTTGCTGACCTTAATAGAAGACATGCCGTGAATAGGGATTCGATCGCTGCCCGTTAGAAACCCTGACAAAAACATAAATATTATGAGTATAACTAAATATCATATAATATCAAATTAATTTCTTATACCATTTTATTTAATATCATTAAATTGAATATAATTCAGGATTACGATAAATTTCCAATAAATATGTATTTAATACCGATACAAACAATGTGAATAATTGTATTTTTTTTTCAAATGTAATTAATGTTATTTTTTGAAAATATTTACAATGACCCTGGTAAAAAGATAACCCACTTTTGATTGTTTCAATTTACAAAAAACAAACAAGAAACAAGGGTCCGACTTACTGAGAAAGTTCTTTTTGTCCTCGTCAGATAATTCATGAAAAACTTCCCAAAAGAATTTGATGGTCGGATGTTCCGCGTGGTATTCTGCTTTGTATTGAGCGTCCTGCAGAAAACCAAACAAAATATTAAATATACGGTATATCTTTACGATTATAATTGGCATCTTGTTCCTATAAAGCAGCCCGATTGATATAAACTAAACTTAAAACTTAAGATAAGCTAAAGAATCAACGAAATCCAGAATCCGAAATCCAAATATTCATTTGTTTATTATCTGCTTTTCTTAAGGCAGTTAACCTTTCTTGTAAACTTATTGTTAAAATCCCTATCATTGTTATATAAAACTAAAATTACCTTTTGCAGTTGTGTCCAGTCGTAGTTTTCATTACCGATTACCATTTCCTGGAGCTCTTGAGCGTGAAATAATTCCTATAAATATACAAAGAAAAACCATTAACATACATTTTGTAAGTTCAATTTCTCTGTAAAAAAGATACAAAATACAATCTCTGTCAAAGCTTTTCGAAGAAATTCACAATGACAAGTCAAACACAAAATCACCGCGAGGGGGAGTCGGGTTAATTATAAAGCACATAGTTTGTCAATATTTCGATGTAGTGACGAAAAAAACACAACATTTTAAAAATCAAATTCGAACTTATATTCTACCATGACTTAATACAGTATAGAAAACCAATGCTTGATAGTCACTATGCCTGAATTATAAAGACAGTTCAACTCACAAGAACACGTCCACCACAGACTCTATGAAAGGCGTTGTAAAATGCTTCGAACTGCTTTTGCACCGATTTGTTGAGCACGTAGTCCATGTAAAGATCCACATAGTCTTTCCTGACGGAAAAAAAGTAAATAAATATAACTTACGTCATCATATCATTTACGTTGTAAGATGTATACATCTTTTTCAAAACGTCTCCCGCTTAATTGCTCGTCTCTTAAAACCGAAAAAAGGTCAAAGCTACAAAATTCAAGCGATGAATTATGAAAACTTATCAAAGTATATTGTATATTTTTCTAATGTTCATATCTCTAAATACACGTCATTTAACATGATTTTATATAAGATCATAAGGCTAAGAAAATCAAATTACTAACTATAGTGAACATGTATTTCAAAAGGTATAACACCCACTTGTTATCCTTTGTGACGTTGACGTTAGCACCATTTTCTATGAGCGGCTCCTGCACCGTTTCGCCGTAGATCTCGGTTGAAATCTGAAGTAACGACAAAATTAAGAAATGTGAGTTGTTTAGCCATGGATAGATAATTTAGTTGACTGTGCGTTAAGACTGAGGTTAAACAAGGAAATGTCTTTAAGGAAATTATGCTAAAATGACAGAAATCGATCATTAGGTTTCGATAAATAGTTTTTTATGCTGTAAAATGTTATTTTATTTATTTTGGTTTCCGAAATTCGTAACAGTAGATAACAATGAACGGGTAGTTGGGCAAAAGGAGAACTTTTTACCTCGAAGGTAAGGCAAAACACATCTTCAACATCTTCCTTATCGTATTTTAGCAGCTCCTCCAGACCCCTGCGTAAAACGGAAAATTGAACATAATTGACTTGTGAAAGTGACAAGAGTCACATATGTAAGAAACCAAAGTAAAGGTCTTTAAAATTGAATGATTAATGTTCCATAAATATTCTATAAATATTCCGGCTAGCCATCCCATTCAAAAATATACTTTTTACTTTTACTTTATTGAACACGTTAAGAATTTATCATTTCACCAAACTGGTAAGTCGTACAATACTTTTCCTTCACTGTTAAATAAACCAGGTTTTCATACTCATTTTAGTTAGCCTTGATTGGAATATTGTTTAAGCAACCGAACTTAACCCGAACAATTACATACCTGCCTACCGCAGGTTGTAGTTCTTTCATATCGTCCAGCGATACAGTCCTGTTGAAATAAAAAAAAACATAAGTTATAGTATATTTATTCACATGATATATGAATGAAATGAAGCTCAAATCGATGCTTGATATTTTTGTCTCATTTAACATAAATGCTTGTTGCAACAAGAGGGATTTTCATATATGAAGCGTATGGCTAAAGGGAGTTGGTGCTACCTATATACTCTTTGAAAGAAGGTAAGAAACTGTTTAAATCAAGGCAAGTATTCAATTTCACCACAAGCGGTAGCTTTATCCAACTAGCATGATGCTATTTTACGCCAATCCTTTTACGTACTCTTTGAGGAGTTTCTTGTAAAGTGCGAGAGGAAAATGCAGATCGATGATGGTGGCGTTGTAGATGGCCAGGCCGCAGAGAAGACCGAGAAGAGCAAATTGGCTGGCTTCTTCGAAGGTCTTTTTAATTAAAATGAAATGTAAAACACATATTTGATATAGGCCAAGATGAAAAATGTTTTTGTATTTTTAGACGGAATATCAGCTTATTCATCATTAATTCATCCAGAGGGTAACCTATGCATAAGTAACAAAATACATGTAGCGTCGACGCAGACAAGTATGAAATTAAGAGTTAATGCAATTCAACTGCTACACAGAGACAGCACAAGTAGTTAATGTATAAAATAACATTTTAAAGACAAAATGCTAAAATAAAGCCTACCGCACTATTGAACCAGAGTAACCGGGATTCTTCGTAATACCGGAACATGCCGAACTTGGGGTCGAGCACTTCACGAAGCAACAGCATGAAAAACTCCTATAAATATAATTATTAAGGTAATATATGCAAATTATGATATATATGTAATCAAGCCATTCAAATGCTCTATAAACTCTTTTACACTAGCACATCACTGTTATTTATATTATTGCTTTCGAACTATCTAAACTGCTGAATCTCGAAATGAATTACATGTACATTTAAATTCAGAGATAACGAAAGTTGGCTTTAGATATGATGAGGCAATGCATGTTGATTTATAGAATTATTGAAACATTATTTTCGCTGTAGACAAAAGAAAATTATTTGTTTCATGTTAAAATCAGTGAAATTCAACTTATAAATAACAGCTCTATAAGGTTTACAATCATGATTGATTTTAGCACAAAGAGTTAATTACCAGACGGCTCTGAAAACTATTTCATACCCAAAATATCCGGCATTTTACACATTTACGTCGAAAAGTTCTATCGACTAATCACTGCCCTTACCTTTCGGACTCCGCCCTCATCGACCGCGTCCTCGCCCAGAAATATCACCTGCGCATGACACAGAATGTCACGTGGTTATTTGTCAGAGCCAATCAAAAACGCGCGATATAGTGTTTACGTGTGATACATAAATACAATAACTGACACATAGTGGAATCAAATGATGCAATGATTTGCATTGGAATTTCAATTTTTGTTGTCCTATTTAAGATTCATAAATGTTTACGTGTACAATGTTTCCCTCTTTGAATTGATGCTCTATAAATGTCAGCCTCAAAATATGTTATTTCCAATATGTGTCTAGTTATAGTATTTGTTGTGTCAGTGAATATATCGACACAGAAAATTATAACTTTATACAGCAGTGCTGGAAAAGTGATTAAAATAAGAATTCTACGACTATTAATCACAACACATTTGGAAACCTGTGTGAATTGCATGATTACATCGGGAAAATCACAATAAACACGCAGATGTACATGTGTGAAAAGAGCTTTGCGAATCTTCAGGAAAATATGAAAAAATAATTTGTAAAAATGACATCATAAATTAAGATAGTTTAGCAACATGGTAAGGTAAATGCTAAAAGAAACATGTCATTAACGATTAAATCACATCAACGAAGTTCGAAAAACTTTAACACACTACAGTAAAATCTGTCAAGTACGAAAAAGCCTTTCAAAAACCCGATATACAATGTAAACCTTAAGGAGGGTGTTCCTTCATTTTAAAAAGTTGCACCTCTTATACAGATACATATCATGTATTTATGTACGTAAATGCAAAGTAAAGGTAATTTCCCTTCTTTAACTGCCCAGGTGTTGACAAAAGGTGTATTTTTTCCATTGAACTTTATGTACATGTTTATATGCACTAAACTTGACATTTTTCACTGCAATCGTTTCAAGCCGAAATACAATCAAACAGAAATCTGGAATACACAAAAGGATAAATCAAGCAAAACAAACGATGAAAATAGACAGTTTTCTCAGACGCATGGCCTCAAAACAAAGTAGTACAGGAACTACTTTTTTAGTGCCACAAAACACACCTTCCGCACTCCACCTGCATCTTGTGCCTCTTCACCCGCGAATTTTATCTGGAAAATGACGTCACGCGGAAGAATATTCTCCTTTTTTTTTATTGCCGCGCGAAAGAATATTCTTCCTTTTTTGTTGTGATGGCCACGTGAAGGAATATAATTTGGGCCCAGGTATTAGGAAGGATTGGAATTACTTTCAATCTCCCCGCACAGCTCAACAATACACTCCATCACCACTAAATGATTTTTTTTTCAATACGTATTTTTGGAAAAGATATAATATCATGGTCGCAATCTTTAAGCGACTCTTTATTAAATTCTCTCTCTGGAATTTCCTTCCATTTTCAAAAGGGTCAAGATAAATGTATGTGTTTGTTTGTTTTGGTTGAGGTTCAGCTTTACATGTAGGTTAATATGCCTATATATCATGTCTATAGCTTTGTACGTAAATTATTCCGGTTTTGTGATAAAAGCGAAAAATATGTATTGAACAAATAAAAGAAGAAATATATATGCCATGCATACATGCACATGTTCATACATGATATCATGCAATACAAAATATGCACATAAATGATAAATGTATATTTAAAACTTTTCTCAAATAAGTATTAAAAAAAAATCAAAGGTAGATCATTCGTGTGTAATCATTAACTGAGCACCTGAATTTAAGTTGACAAATTTGTTGCAGGCAACATTTATGAAGAAGACCGTACATGGTGATTACTTCATTAGAGCAATTTTCTTCTAAAATAAACTTAGGTTTTGCGTTTTACGTCTAAATAAAATATGGCATTGGTATTTCCCTACTCCAAAATTTGACCCACTTTTACGGCATAAAACTTCAACCTGACCCAATTTTATGACCTTTGAACAAAACTTGACCTTATCTTACTAATTTTATACCAAATTTAGCCTACTTTTTGTTACATTTTATCAAAATTCAACCTACTTTGAGTGGTTTCTTAAGGTCAGCGGGTGGTTTCATGAGAAGTTGATTAATTGTATCAGCAACCAGTGATTCCCGACTCACATACAGTACAAGGCATGGATTCACGCGGTCAATAGCCGGCTGTTGTAAAAATAGTCCGATGATATTCCGCCGCATCACCTCGTCTACAGCCACCTATAAATAAAAGTAGTTCCCTCGAAATAAAATCCTGTTTATTTGCTTTCATGTGTATAAATATTTAAAGAATCTCCTGAAAATGTCTTTATGATTCAATGCTACAGGTATATCTTTTTTTTCATCATTCATCTTAGCTTTGAAAAAAAAAAAACAAATTTGCAAATCTTGCCAGTACCCTTTGTTTTAATAAATGAATATAAAATCAAATCATATTCCTGTGATCACGATGTTTCTCGTTATCTTAAACTTAACTATTTTTCTTTTTATTTATAATTCATATTTTGTCAGCTCAATGAAAGACCTACCTGCATTTGTAAAAGTGCATCAGTGTGTAGCAACACAGTTTTGGCGGGTGCATCAAAGACGAACGGGTAGTGACAGAACGATACCATGCCTTCCTGTTATATAAACCATTACACGGATTAAGCATTATTTTCGGCGATATCATAAAAAGTACCAGCGAACATGGCGATTGTGGTGTTAAAGCAGCATTGTTAAGTAAAACATTCAAGTGATTTCACTAATAAAATGTTTTACAGATAGCATCGCATCCATCTTTATGAAGAATCAAAGGGAATGACTTGTTACTTTTGTATTGTTTTGGCAATTAAGATAGGTTCACTTTAAAGCATATAAATCAACATAAACATGGTTAATCACTTTATAAAATCTATAAATATAATAATCATACTTTATGCAAGATATCAAAAATATCAACTAATACCAATGAACACGCACATGAACATCTACATTCATCTCACCTTGTTCTTAGAGGACTGGATCCACTGTATGTAATCCGACTTAATATCCACCTTCTCACTGAGCTGTGGAATGTAGAACTGGTCATAAGGCACGAGGCGATTGGTGCCGCGCATGTTCACGCGATTCAAGCGCTCTAGGACTTGCATACACGTGTGTAGGCCCTTTTGGCGCTCAAGGATCTGAAAGGGAAAGCAGTGTTTATAATAGTATGTCAGAAAAAAAGTTTGAAGGAAGGAGAACATATAAGTGTTATATTATTTTTGTTTTATGTAGGGGAAAAAGGGGGAAGAAAAACCGTGTACGTGTAGTTTTCTAGAAAGGACACCCCTTGCTATGTAAAGCAAAGCAAATAATTTATATTAAACTATACGTTTACCGCTTTTGAACTCTAATATGAAAAAAAAAAACATAGCAAAACATTGACATTAGAAATGGAATAGCCAAAACTATATACCCGGTACATGTATTGTTAATCACGATTATCCTGCGACTCTGAAAAGCAGCTGTAGCACAAACATGTTTGTCTTTTATAAAGCTATGTTGAACCTAAAGCTAGATACTCTACCACGTTTTAAAACCTAAAATTGTTAGAAACAACTTTTTTAATCGGTTTAGAAAACAAAAACGCACCACTGTAAGCAAAAATGAAAATAATTGCAAAAGTGAATCTATTATAATAACATATGAAAAACTGCTGCATTAAGAAACTGTCTTTGTAAACCATGATATTAAGTTCCTGCATTTATCATACAGTATAATCATGACACAGTCGGAAGATACGTTGTCAGCTATAAATTATTTGCTAGCACAAACTTGGAGAGCTAAACAGTTAAGCTATATCTAAGCTTATTACAGATTTCATAGCAATGTGAGTAAAGATTGTCTAGATATGATTATGAAACAAGTCAAAACAATAGAACGGATAAAACTTACAGTGAAAATAAAGTGAAGCTCAGTAATATAAGTTGTTTTTTTTTTTTCATTTGAAAACACATTTAAAACTATGGGTAACACATGTATAGGTAAATTAAGAAACAATAATGACAATGACATTGATTGTGGAAGTTCAAACTTAGCATGCCATTTTGAAAACGATGAAATACTACATCCAGTAGATCAAAGTGAATGTGGTGACGAAAATGACATTTCACAGAGAAAATACGAACAAATTGAAAATGCAATCACTAAACACAACCATGAACAACTACGAATGCTTATAAATGCGAATAGAAAAAAATGGTTGCGGATAAGCTACACAGAGAGATTGTATTCGATCGCCAGCGATGCGAAAAACGACGTAGCAGTAGACCTTCTCATTAAGACAGGATACAACATAAAACTGACGGATTTAAAAGACGCAATCCATCTTCATCGTAATAGTATTCTTAAAGTCTTAATTGGATCAAGTCCTGCATCTATCAAAAACAGCAGCGATAAAAATCTCATAACAGTTGCAATCGAAGAAAAAAATTACGCTGCGATACCAATTCTCGTTGATGCAGGGTGCGATATAGATGCAGGGGTGTTTCAAGACAAACCATTGATAAAAGCAATATGTAAAAATGATATAGAAACAGTAAAATGCCTAATTCATCTTGGTTGCAATGTCAATATTACAGAGAACACTTCTGCTGGTCGGTTACTAGGTATTGATGCCTTTAGCATTGCATTAGAAACCGGAAATACCACAATCTTGGAACTTCTCGCTAATTGTGGAATAAATCCACGACATGAAGATGGAACACCATATCTAATACGACTAGCTCAAACTACAGCATTGTATCCAACTCGCAAAAATAAAGCCAATCTCCAGATCGCGATAGATGTTTTTCAAAACCATGATATCAATTCAATGGTTGATGACTATGGGGATAGTGCACTTTCTATTTTCATTCGTACATTCGGCGATGTAAGCAAATACGCAAATGGATATACAATATATTATGATGAATGCATTAAGATGCTCACTTCAGACCCTTCCATGGTTATAGCACAACCACTCGCTTTAGCCCTCGCAATAGAAAAAGGAACATTTAAAGCATGCGAGTCTATTCTATCCGTTAGTATCAGTTCTAACCACTGTTTTCCCGATGGCGAAAGTCCCCTCCACTGCGCGGTACGTATCGAGTCATTCCAAAAGTGCGCACTGTTATTAAGGTACAATGCGGATCTTGAGTGCAAATGGCGAGGTATGACTCCATTAGAATCGGCCATATCACAGCGTTGTAAACTGGATATTCTTCAACTACTTGGTTCGCTAGTGCCACCGAAAGTCCTTCAACTCTACCTGGGAGATGTGCGATTTCTATGCGATGACATAACTGAAAATGCCACTCGCCTAAAGGTCAGACAGTGGATACAACCCGACAAATCACAGAACGTCGAAACTGGAGATATTCAATCAACCCGATCAAAATCTCCCGAAGCGCAGCGACTTGCTTTCAACAAAGCTACCAACAAAAACCCACGCACCGGACTCCAAGTCGCTACTAGTGCTAATTGCAAACGCCTATCAGTGTAATTTATATGTCGAAACGAGAAGAATCGTAAGGCATACCAAGGAATTGCTCCAACGTCTTTCCCAAAGCATTGCTGAGGACCAAACCACCTCGCATTTCGCTTTTGATGTCATTATGGCTGGAAGTATGGCTGAAGGTACTAAACCGTTTGAAGCGAATGAAATTGACGCAATATGTCAGTTCAAAAAAGCCCCAGAGAGCATTGGGAAAAACATACAGGTTTCGGAATCTTCGCCTTGGATAACGCTGTGTAACCAGGGGGATGGGATACTCAATCCTCTCTTGCTGTCGCAATCATTTTATCGGGTATGTGGAATTAAGCTCGAGACATTTTCCAGTTTATACAGTGACCCATCAAGATATGGCAGCTTGTATCTCCACACTAAGCCATTAGAATTGAGAGACAAGATATCCTGTCTACACTTGTTATGGAAAGGACCTTGCTTTGGAGAAATGGAAATCCACGTTGATTTAGTTCCGGCTTTTCTAGACAAACATTATGTCCCACCGAAATCGATTCATCAAAGCGACAACAGCGATAGCGCCTACCACAGAATCGCTAAAATATCTAGACGATCGAACGCACTAACGGCAAGCCATTTTCCGTTATCCCACGCATGCGTAGAAGTCGATACAATCCATAGACTTCCGGTGTCAATAAAACGTGGACTTATCATAGCAAAGGCCTTGCGCATTGCTGCAGTTTTAAGACACACAGATATTGCTTTAATACACGAGGGCGAAACAATAAACAGTGAGGATTACATCACTTCGTACATGCTGAAGAACTCTATGTTGAATGCGATGGCTCAAACAGAAGATAGGAGCGGAAATGCGTATGTTTGGACGGAGCGAATTTACGGTCAGTTGGCAATCGACATACAAAAGGGAAAACTGATATCGCACTTTGATCTAAGTGAAACTATCTTTGAATGTCGGCATTTCGAGGTAGAATACGACCCCCAAACAACGTTCAAACAACAGCAGTGCCTCACGAAGAGAGCACTCAAGCCTTGCTGTATCAAGAAGTTGATCATTCTAGAAATGTGTAGGGTTATCATGGAATGGCTCGTACAAAACAAGAGGGAGCTAGGCAAGCACTGTGTTTAATCTCGCCAAAGTTATCCTTTTCCGAAGCAGTGAAAAAAAAAGCGAAAGCCAAAGACCGGGCCTGGCCGTCACAGTGTGTTTATTTATAGAATAATCCGGCTTCACATGGCAATAAACTCAGTGATAATGAACTCTTCATGCTTGATAAGTTAATTCTTAATAGGTGACATAGCACCTTTAAATTGTAAAATAATCAATAAATGTTTTAAAACATTTATTGATTGGCAAGTGTCCAGACGATGCCATTTTTATGAAGATGTTAAAAAAAATGTTTAATGATTGTTTTAGCCACCGAGGGAGGGAGAATTTCGGAGCACGTTCTCATCTAACATGAATTTCAAGAACAATATTGACGAGTCTAGGTTGGCGATGGTTAATGCTTTCTCCATATCGTTAGATCCTTAAGTCTTTTTTTTTTGCCTTTAATAATGCTAATTCAACTTGGGAAAAAATAATTTGACTGGCATAACAATACTGTCCGAGGACAGTGTTCAACAACTCGCTCAGCTTATTTTCCTAGTATAATTGTTAAATACAAGTGACCTTGTCTATTGTAAACGGCAGCACAGCACATTATATATAAATAGCATTTCATTGAAAAGATATATACACTCTTTTCCAACACCAGAATATCGAGAATTATGCAAAAACGTATAAACCCCGGAAAATTTACTCATTGTAGGGTCAAAATTAAAATTCGCGTTCCTCTTTAAAGATTGAGCTACTTTTTCATTTATAAACACTATTAAGTGTTAAGCTGAATTTATATCAAAGGAATCGTGGCCGAGGGTTGGTTATCACAATTATTACTGGCCATGAAATTAGAACAGCATCGTTTAATCCCGTAGTCAATAACCGTTTTGGTAAGTTGATGTATTTTGCCCCTTTTTATATATATATTCTATATTCAAACGATGTAACGCACATATAAACCCTAGGACTAGGGATGTGTTCCATGGCCCGGCCCGGCCCGACTAGTGTCGTCATTAAATTGATGTATAATTAATTATTGAAAATAAATTCAAGCTTGTATGAACCCCCATACCTTCTCTTTAAGAATTAATGTTTGATTATCTATTGGTTATATATTGATGAGTGTATGATCGAATGTATTTGACATAGAATAAATACGCATTCAAAACATTTAAAACATTTTCTGTCTTTTTCATTATTCTGTTAATCACAACATCGAAAATACGATTCTCCCATCCTTCTTTTGTGTTGCATTATAATTGAAATGCTAACCAAAACACAATCGACACCACCGCACTATCAATTCAAATGCCCGTTTGCTTTGCTGGTTATTACAACGACCTCGTTGTAAATACTTTTTTCAGCTGTTGCAATGTCACATTAAGCCACATAAAATAAGTCGCATAAAATAAACAAATGGATCAAGATCTCGTATTATCGCTCACTTCATCAAGTGTTTTTTTTTACATGCTTATAAAAGCACAATCGCTTATATTATATAAGCACACCTCAAAGGGATGACCTAAGGATACTTTACAAAAAAGTTTGAGCAAAATCGGTCAAGGACTGTGATAGAAGAAGCGATCAAAAGAAAAAGTTAACGAACTAACTAACCAACTAACACATAGTGATTGCATAAACCACGTCTTGCAAAAGCAAGTCGTGGCTAAAAAAAAGTTCCATAAAATGCAATTAAAAGTGTTGAATTTTGTATTTTCTAGACGCATAAACATGTAGTTTCTGACAAGATATCAAGGCTTTTTGCATTTCTTCTTAGCCTCGTTCAATATTGAATTACGAGATTAAGTGCATTATGAGAGGATGCAGTCTATGGTCTTGCATAAGTGTCATATAAAACTTAAAATTGCATTTTTGAGAGGTAATGAGTGAAAATCAAAGGGCAGTATTGTCATTATATATTTATTATTCCAAAGTTCATGTCGATTGAATCATGACTTTATAACCAATAGAATTCTATATATAATCACATCCCACTACATGTCACGTCAAGTTTGACTTTAAGGTAACTTACCTCCAATTGACTGATCGGGTTTGGCAGGAATAGAATATGCACCACAACATTCTTGTATACCTACGGAAGGTATAGAAAATACACATTAATATAGCATACTATAAAATATATGTGAGAATTGTCTGAATAGCAGACATTTTTGTAATCGAACCATCGCAATCGCTAGCAGTATAGATCATAAATAAAACACTGAAAACATATGCTTTGTTTTTGGAATTGGGAGAACAATTATGTGTTATAATTTCAATTTTGCTCAAAACTTGATCCGGAATACTTACATTGATCAAATGCTCGAAATAATTTGCAGGGCAGGTTTCCCACCATTTCTCTGTAAACGCAATTTTTAATATTTAACTTATCGATATAAAAAGCAGTCATAACGAGAAACTATTTCAAAATAAATATAGTTATGTATGTGGTAGCGGCATTATTAAGATATTTGTCATCATCTTCAATAGTTATATCTTCCTAAGCAGAACACTTATATAGCCAAAAGCGTACGAATATAGCTTCTAGACTTGACCTAACCAAAGAGCACGACAGTGGACACTGATATGGGAAACGTTTGTGAGGCTTTAACTCTATTCCTTGCGGTCACGGGTTATATAAACTAATCACCATCTTATCAAAAGGCATGATCATAAACCGAAAGCATTGGCTCTAGACTACGATGCGGACGTATATGGGATAGATAATGCAGACTAAAGACCCCGATGTAAATTTATACCATGGGGGAGGGAGAACCTTCGTCTTTACCTTAAATCGTGACAGAAACGGGCAGCCTTGTCAAAAGCCTTTTTATAGACCTGAGGATCCAGAACTGATGGATAGGGAGAGCTAATGGAGAAGTTTATGAAACTTTATCTTCTTACTCAAACGTAAACGGTTTCAAAAGTGTAAGAAATAGATTGTCTATATCATTACCTAGAATCTTGGCAGGCACTGGCTGTAAACTAGTCACGGCCTTGCCAAAGGGCACGATCATCGACCGGAAGTTGTTGGCCGACTGGAAGACGGTGCAGAGGGGCAGCGTGAGGTAAATGCGGAGTGCCTCGACGTCGGGGGGACTCTCGCGAAGGGTCGGGATCAGGTGCCGTTCCAGCGTCACTATCACCTGTATTATGAGAGGGGGACAAGATGAGTCATAGTCTTTTTATTTATGTTGTTTTGAGAACAATTATATGATTAGTAAATAGGGTGACGCTTTCGATTTTCTCCATGAAATGTGTTAGCAGGAGCCGTTACAGTTTGCTAAATGTTGAATGCCCTGGACAATTTTCTTATCGAATCTTGTCGTCCCTTAAGTTAAGTTATTATCATAGTTCTACGTCATATTGAGACAGCGATACACTTCAGTGCAATACATTTGTGAATACATGTATATCTAGTGGAACCACACTGAAGTGTTATACTGGTCAAATGACATATATTCACGTCTGATTTGCTAAGGTTCGAAAAAACCCAATATCCGCTTAACAGGGTGCTATGTGTGTTTTAACTGATTTAATTATGTCAAATTGTATACACTATGTATGTGTACAATTAATGCGAAAAGAAAATTTGTTTTTAAAAATCTGAAATATATCCACTTACACATTCGCTGATATGGTTATTGGGTACCCTGGCAATACGAGAAAAGAAGTCCTTCGCATATTCTAAGTTGACTCCATGATGTTTTGACGAGCAACCATAGTGGTCATTCCTGTAAATTACATATACATGTATTTATTTCGAAGTGTGTTAAAGTTTTATTTTGTTTCAATATTTTTGGTGTTTCATCTACATTGTAACCCTTTAAAAGCAGTTTAAGTAGTCAATTTAGGAAAAAATAATAGTAGAATATTCATTAACATATAAGCAACTCAGTTTATATGTTTAAACACAATTTAAGAATCGCACAGAAATAAATATTATGCAACACAATGAAATATTTTTATATCATAATATATTAGAGAAAGTTTAGATGTAAAGTGTGCAGGCATACACTTACTCTGATAAGAAAGACCCATTCAAACAACTGAGGGAAGAAAAGGTTTTCTCGATGTCTCTGAAATTATAAAAACAAAACATGTTTCAATATATCGTGCTTTATCCCGCTAACTGCTTCTTACAATATAAATTCATGACAACATTTTAAACCGACAAAATCGCATTTGGACAACAACAAAAAACATCTCGGAACCAATTTTAACCTTCGAACATCAGGGGTAAATTTTATTCTAAAAAAATACTTTGCAAAAATATATATTCAGGACGCTTATATAAATTCAAAAAAAATTCTCGACCAATCGTAAGCAAATATATAAGGCAACTTTAGGGCACTCACGTTAATACTGATACGGAGGGGCGCTGGCCCGGCAGGAAGGACGCGTACTCTCGCAACGACTTCTCGTCCGCCACGAGAATGTGTCGCATTGCGTCCAGAGAGCGCAAATCATCTGGCGGCTTCTCACGCTGTATAATTGATGATATTGAAACATTGATATTGAAACAATTGAAAATATATGTTATGATGAACATACTTTGGAACGGGCTATGGTCAACTCGCCCAATTCCCAACTCGCCCAATTATTCTTACCAACTCGCCCAATTTGTTACCAACTCGCCCAAAGTCAACTCGCCCAAATTTGTTACCAACTCGCCCAAATTGGTTATCGGCTTTTCAACTGCCTAACTTATGCGTTGATCACCTCCTTGCGCTTCGGTTAGCAAAATATTAATCCTTCATCATCGCCACATGTGCATAGGCTTCCTTACTTATCATTTCAGTCCGTATTTAGCACCTACTGTTGGAAATACTTATAAAATCTAAAACTAAAAGTTGGTAAGAAATTTGGGCGAGTAGACCAACGGTTTTGGGCGAGTTGACCAAATTTGGACGAGTTGGTAATTGGGCGACTTGGTATTTGGGCGAGTTGACCAAAATTGGGCGAGTTGGTTTTTATGCGAGTTGGGAATTGGGCGAGTTGACCAGGACCCCTTTGAAACACCCCTTTCATTTTACTAAGGAGTCAAGTAAAGTAATGTCAAGTTTTTTTTATTGAAATATAAACAATCAAATCATGCAAAATATGTTTATTCAGCAACTTTTTCTAAATATTTTTTCCAAATTATTGATCATTGTTCATAACAAGTTTAAGCATTTTCCTAAGGTCTAAACAAAGAACCTGTAGCAGTCAGGATGCCTAAAACGTTCTTAATTGGATAGTATTCATATTACCGCTAAACGAAAAGCATCAGACACCCAATCACATTTGAAGTTTTTTTTCACTAACCTGTGAACTATTGACTAGAGCAAAGCAGTGGTCTCCTCCCGTGAACAATTGCTGCACCACAAACTGCATCCCATTGTTTTGCGCCGCTATACTGGGATCCGATTTTTTATCCTCGGACCCGCCGCCGTTTTTGTTGTTTTTCAGTTTCGAATGCGCAACAAAGGGCCCCGGAATAGGCATAGGGCTCGAGTGTTTGGAGCAGGAGCCCAGACCAAGTTGGCCGTTTGCGCCCAAGCCGAAGCTGTAGAGTTTGCCGCTTGAGGGTATGTACACGAGGGTGTGCCGCCTGGAAATAAGTAGAAATTATTAATGGATATGCATGATAAGTGCATTTGAATCTGATATGAGCAGTGACAGTCTTACCCGCTTATCTCGTACCAGCTTATCTCGTCAATAGCAAATCTCATCACTTTTTCGAATTTCCAACCCATTTACACTTGGTCATTTTGAGCTCGGATATCTCGTCACCCGGCTATCTCGCAGTTTTTATCTCGTTCCGAGCACTGACAAGAAAAGCGGGTAAGCGGTGTAGACAAGTTTACTGTATCCATTTTACTGCCAAAAAAACGTTAATTTTCCCTTTTAAATTCACACACCAAATCCTAAGCAAACCATGACTTTAAAATAGTTTAAACAATCAAAAGTTACGGGTCAAACATGATCTCACCTTCCGCATGCCACCTGCGTAACGGTGCTGCCCATGACCTCGAAGACCTTTCGCGGCAGTTGTTCGTCTTGTAGAGAATTGTGACCCAGCTGCCCGTAGCGACCCGATCCAAAGCTGAATACCCCGCCGTCCTATGGAACCGGAGATGTATGGGTTAATAGTTTGAATTGATAATCCTATACAAAAAGATTTCATTGTCACACCAAAAAAGCTCCCTTTCAACGATTTTCGTTATTTTGCATTATTCATGAGTTCTTAGTTGTTCGCGCATATACTAATTCGCCTTGGTTTAGGGATGGTTACTATTGTAGAATGACAAAGGCTCATTTTGAATCGAGCTCGTGTTATGTCCTAAGGATAACATGTGCAATACCCATGGAGTGTATCGTAAAACAATGATTTATTTTATATGGGCAATAAAAAAGGGCAAAGAAATGTCTCCATGAAAGGGGTGTCTATATTCCTTTACACCATATGACTACCTGTGTAAGGGCGACCGTGTGTTCCTCCCCACAGCACACATAAACAACGCGATGCGTGCGCAGCGTCTTCACGAGTCGCGCATGCGTACTGTTCTCCAATGTGCCAACGCCAAGCTGACCGTTGCTGAAACGTTGAAAGTTTATTTTTTATTTATGGATCGTATAGATACATTTATTAGATTGTGAAGTAAATTGTGATGTACTGTAAATGTAACTGAAACTAGTACGACAAAGTTCAATCACAAGCACAAAGCACGTAAACTAATTGGGAATTGTAGCGGACCGTATAAAAGGGTTTATACGACATGACCAATGATTGTAACTAATAGCTTCATGAATAAAGTGGCTAGTTTGACTTATCAAATTGCATGGAATATATATTACAATGTTATGTAGGAATGTTTAGTGAAAATACAGATTTGTAGAACGATTGATACTACATATACTACTTGTATGTTATATGTTATGTCGCGATACCTTTACATGTAAAAGGAAATATAATTGACTTCCCTATTCAATCAGTGCATCAATTCTATTTCCTTGTTCTATGCACATCTTTCTCAAAAATGACCTTCCCTTACTTCAAAATGACATTTCTAATTCCCATAATGAGTCATCCACTTTTTGAAAAGATGTTTATTGGACGCAATAATACAAGTGCAAAAAAGGAAACAGCTCAAAACATTACTTAAATTATTTTTTTTTTGTGTAGCGAATCCTCATCAGAAATATTGCCAATAATTCATACACAGCATAATTTTTATCCTTTTAATCATGAACTATGCGACAGCATTATTGTTTTAAAGCAAAAAAATACTTTAGGCTACTGGTTAGCACCTTTGTGCAGAGAACCCTTTATTTGACCTCACCTGTTTTTGCCCCATGCAAAGAGCGCTCCAGAGACAGTGAGCGCCAGGGCGTGGTGACCGTTTGCCGCGATCTGACGGAACGGCAGACCCTTCAAAACAAATCTGATATTTCAATTACGAACTAAATTCTAAAACACAATATCTAACTCTGCCGTGTGGCATATTTTATTAGCCTTTTATGTTTATTAATGCTTACGGATCAATTCTAACGATATTAATCGCAGTATTACATTACAAGTGTCAGTATGTTAAAGTTTACCGTATAAATGCTTGAGCTATGAAGACAAAATAAAGTTTATTGAAAATGCAATATGATACCGATAGCGACCTTATAATTTTAAGTAGAATGAACGTTGTTTTTTTATGGTATTTTAAGTCAGCGATCACTCTAAAATACCTGGAGAGTCTGGACACATTGTGGCGTGTCCATGTTGCCGACATCAGGACCTAGGCCCAGCTGCCCGAAGTTGTTCTTTCCCCAGGAAAACAATCGACCATCTGTTAAAGAAAATCATACATTATGAAAGCCATTTGACTTACAGTTATGCAATTAAGATAAAATAGCTTTAAATGGCTACATTGATTGTCACGTTAAAGCATAAATTGTGGCTTTTAAGGCACTTGTTATGTTCTCGTGGCAATTTATAATATTTTCATACATGTAGCCTACCTCATTTGATAGTTCACTGTTCTTTTAAAGTAAAATAAATCAATACTTCACATAGGTTAAATGGTCTGACCCGACTTTACCCATAGAAAACGGTCTCGGCATAAACACATGTGTCATTCATTTCATAACAATTGAACAATTCAAGTGGTATCATACTAAAATAAATTAAATGTTAGGACGATTGATTAACGAATGAAAAAGTTGTTTGCTCACCAAATTCAATTATAACTTACCGTCGGTGAGAGCAAGGCAGTGTTCGTAGCCACAGGCCACTTGGATCACAGTTGCATTGTGGAAGCCCTTCACCAATCTACAATCAGATCAGAAATTATCTAAGAATATAAGTTAAGTCGCGACTCGCACTATTTGGTGACTATTTTGAAAATACATCGTCATTCACATTTTATCACTGCAATATAAAATTGTGCGGAAGTGCGTTCTAGCAAAGAAAAATATACAGCGTACCAGTTACGGGTGCATATGTACATGTTATTTCAAAAACCCGAATCAATAATATTGAAAATATCCAAATTGTCACAAAGTTGTGTGGATATCTGAGTGACCCGGCTGATTTTTATAATTGAAACAGCAACTTACTTTGGAGATTTTATAAATTTGTCATCGGTAAAGCCACAACCGAGTTGACCGTAAGTGTTGTCACCCCAACTAAACAGCTGACCCAGGTCTGTTACTGCGAAGCTAGTCGACTGTCCACAAGCAATCTACCAAAATAGGTTTAAGATTCATATTACTACTTCGAGAATGAAATGAGAGAAGCAGAAGTCTGAAGATAACAGTGAGTCAACAAAAGTAGGATTTAGAAAACGATACACATAAAGTGAAGGGAAATATGGAGAGAGCAAGGAAACATTTTAATGAGACAAACGGGCGTTGATAAATAAACTGACATAGAAAACCGATCATACATACAGTATGAAACATATCGAAAACTAGAAATGTGTCCGTTGGAACACGTATGGCCCGCTCGGCATAAATCAGTGATGATAAAGTACATTGCACTACTTTTTATACGAGTTTAAAATATAATAGCCCAATATATATTTATAGCCAACCCGTAACGCCGCGTCAACGTTTTTGAGTCGGAAACCATATAGATGGTTCATCGTTGTATAGTATGATGGTATACACACCCGACATCCGGTTCGGCGCTCGATAAATGTCTCGAATACCGCGACATTTCTCGAAAGT
>LQRL01089984.1:3100-15943 GCA_001703475.1 Hydroides elegans
CACGACGGACACCCCAACTCTATAGGCCCCCAACTTTTGGGTTGGGCCTAAAAAAACAAGGAAGTATTTGTGAAACACGGAAAGGCCCCAACCGCCCCCCTCCCCCCGATTCGAAAGGGGGATTGACTATTTCGTATATGTCCATGTTTTTGAATAACAACTTTTAGACATTTTAGCCAATCTTGACCAATTTCCAGTGGTTGAATCTGGCCGTAACAGACAAAAGGCACATCTACACGCCTAGACCTTTCATTTGAGCCTATAACCAAGTCTCTATGACCTTCCGTTCAAAAGTTGCAGCCCATACAAACACAAGTTTCGAAAAACCGCTTTTTCGGCAATTTTGGCCAATTTCGCCAACGAAAGTTGACCAAATTTAACCAAAACTTTCAAAAGGCACATCTACATGCCTAGACCTTTCATTTGAGCCTATAACCAAGTCTCTATGACCTTCCGATCAAAAGATGTAGCCCGTACAAGCACAAGTTCCGAAAAAACGTTTTTTTCGGCAATTTTGACCAATTTCGCAAACGGAAATTGGCCAAATTAGGCCAAAACTTTCAAAAGGCACATCTATATACGCCTAGACCTTTCATTTGAGCCTATAACCAAGTCTCTATGACCTTCCGTTCAAAAGATGTAGCCCGTACAAGCACAAGTTCCGAAAACCCATTTTTTTGGAAATTTTGGCCAATTTCGCCACCGGAAGTTGCCCAAATTTGACCGAACGTGTCTAAAGGCACATCTACACGCCTAGACCTTTCATTTGAGCCTGTAACCGAGTCTCTATGACCTTCCGTTCAAAAGTTATAGCTCGTACAAGAAAGCGATGACAGACGGACGGACAGACAGACGGACGGACACCCCAACTCTATAGGCCCCCAACTTTGGGGTTGGGGCCTAAAAAAAACTTCTTAACGTTAATGCGTTACATTAAGGTTTATATTTAAACCTAAATGCTCTATAATAAAAACATCCTGTAGTTTGTAAGACTGTCCGTACCCGTACCCGTTGCAACGGAAAGCTACTCAATGAGTATTTAAGGTATACAAGTTGTACCTGTTCACCTTACATGGCTATAGGATAACCATGTGGTATCTAAAATATCTAACTTTATGAACGAACATTAAACTTAGCCATGAGTTTGGGTCGGTGTCAGACTCATAAATGAAGAGTTTCAAAGTTTGGGTGTGTCCAACTTACCTTCGATGTCGCTTTCATTGAAGTGCTTAGCCTGAAAACAGAATGAAACAGATTACAAATAAATTGACACTTATTTGAACAGTTATACATTTACATACAAAAAAAATCATAATCATATAGCTTTTTGAACTTAAAAAAAAACATTTACCATTTTTTAATGCGGAAGTAAACCGGAAATAATTGAAATGCTATTTTCAGCGAATATAAAGTTTATACCTGAGTCGAAAACAACAGGGATTGCTATTTTGTACAGATCAAATAATGTTTGATTTTTTTTATAAGCCCATCCACCCATATTATGCGGATATAAATCCCATAAACAAAAACAACTTCGAACTATGCTTTATGTACATTGGCATTATATGCTAAAATTATGGCATGTTTCGATAAGCGTAATAAATATTTCACATCGGTAACAAGCCATGGAAAACACTCAAGAATATAAAGAAAAACAATTAGTATATTGGTGTTTCAATAACAAAAAAAAAGAGGTTACATGGAGCACCCATATCGAAACACACATAAAAGCCAGTTTAAAATCTTGTTGCTATACTACATATCTTTAACCCAGACAGAAGTTTATTTATACTCTTTGGAACTCATGCTACCTATAGACCAGTACCAAAATACATGGAGGCGGGCAAATGAGCAATAGATACCTTTCAAGTTATACGAACAGTCAAAGCAGCGTCACGTCAATGATTCAAGCCCTCAAAAAGGCTGCGTCTCCAGTAAGGACGGATCCATGCTGGTTTAGCGCAATTCACCAATTGTACGATATAATTATCGCTGATTTTTGTACAACTTCTATATTGGCTTTATTCCATAGAAATATATTGCGTTTTAAAGACTTTAAGAGACAATTGGATATACCTGAAATGGTGGTGCACTTATCAACCAACGAGGGACGATTTGTTAGGAAGATGTCGAGAGTTTTGTTGACCCTTATGGGTTCGTTGACAATTTGTTCAAGACCACATTTCGCATCAAGCTTGAGGAAGCGTTTATCTATAGCACATGATATGGGTGTTCCTATATATCCATCAAAGCTCAATCAATAGCTGGTAGATTAAGATCACATTCTTTCCAGATGGGTTAATATTTATGTGCACTAGCTCTTGATACAACATTTCCGCTTAGAATGTTTATATAGTCTAAATCTCTTTTATGTGTTTTGTATGTTGACCTGACAATTGTATCGGTACAATTGTGTGAATTGATTTTTACAAACACTGACTCTGCGTTTGCTTTTTCTTGTTTTATTTACTCTATTATGTGATCGATTTTTACACCTAGAAAGGACGTCCACGTATCTATCGGAACCATCTTTTTGGAGCATTGATAACCAATTGAAAGGAATTCTCCATTGTGTTCATCTTGCCTTTGCCATGTTGAGGTGCCAACGATGATATTTGGGTCGGTTGATTCTAACATATTTCCTTTATATATTCTTGTTTGTTTTTAATACTTTGCAAGTTGGCTATTAGTGTTATGCTGGTTCTTGTAGCCTGGACTTAATAGGCGATGAACTGCATAAGGGAGGGTCTTGGCACCCATTACATATACACTGAAACTAGACATTATTCATAGTTTGGTTTGTAGAGTTTATATCGCTAGACAAAAAAAATTGAATGGAAATTTTGCATCCTGCAGGTATTGCGATGCTGTGACAAGTTAACTAAATCACAGATTTGTTTAAATTCATATTTCCGCAATACATAATCCGATTTGATACCAGCACTTAAATCAATATTCAGTATCCACATAAAAAAATCCATTATTTAATCATATCTGACGGTATTACAAATTTTCGAATCGTAGCCCGGTATTTCCAGAGTTACGTTTGATTTCAAACTTTCACTGAAATTTGTTTACTAATTTATATATTTGTCTACAGATCACGATTTTGTTAATCAATGCCGGCGAGTGCAGAATAACAATCACTCTTACCTTTGACCACAAGGAAAATACTCTTCTGTTACCAATAACAAGCCATCTCTGGAGAGCTTCCGATGAGAAGGATTATACCGGGCTACCCACACTATACATAAACCTCGTTTATTTAAGCATATGTTAGCAACCATTCAATGTTTTTTATTTATTTTCTAATAGTGGTTATTTTTATAGTAAATTCTTATCTTGCTTGTATCACAGATGATTTCTTCATATTATACCCAACGACTATGCTTGGCAGACCTTTGACTTAACTTTCTTGAGTGCTGTACACGGGATTCGCCTTAATTCCCCTGAAGACTAACTGAACGCCATCCACCATTGTCTGATATGCTGGCTTATAAAAAAAACAAAGCCTGATTGTTTGAAAAAAAACAACATAGATACTCTGTACTCAGTACAAAGTTCATACTAAACAAAGTAATGTCGAATTGTCAAATTTATTAGTCCAGTGGTGTATCCTTTAATTAAGTTGAAAAAGTCAGATAACGTTGATTGTGGGATAAATGTACTCTGAAACATATATGTCAAAATTTTAGGTAGAAGTCTATGTTTGTAAGACCATACGCGTAAAGGGCTACGATACATTGTGGCTTCTGTTGCATGCGTGAATTACAAACTAGAATAACATTTCTATTAAAAGAAAACCAACTGAATCTTCTTTACTACATAATTGATATGCATGTGCTCGCGAACAGCTATTTGTCGGAATATAAACATTTTACTTAAACTTTATATTGTGTACTCCTACAGCAACATCAACTTGGCACATTAGCCTCATGATGATTAGTAGTTCCAACACATATTTGTTGTTTTTTCTTGTATGAACCATCTATAACTTCCATCAGTACTTGATTGAATATCCCATGACATGGTTGCAAAAAATCGATTTGGTTTCTTTACATTAACATTAGAGAAAAACTATCCTTTCCATTTATAGAGTCAACTATCATTGAATGTTTATGGCTTCACAAAATGTTTAAACCATAAAGAGGTGATATATTATGATAAGTAATAACATTTGATCAAACTAAAAATCAAAATATTATGAGAAATGTGAGGCTTTTCAATGATTGTCTTGTTGTCAAAGAATAAAAACAAACATTTATTAAGAAGTTTATCAATATCATATCGAAAGAGTCAATCAAATTATTTGAAAAAAAAATCGTTTTAATGACAGATCTGCGGAGGGCGCCTAAAATAGTTTCATTAATGAATGATTAGATGAGATTTAGAAAGCCATTTGGCTTTTTCTTTAGCATTTCACTTTCAGTGGTCTGTATATCACCTTGATAAAGATATAATTACCAGATATATTTACAGTGATAATATTAATTGATATAAAAATCATCAGATAATTATGCATTGAGAATCATGCATTGAGAATTTCTGAAACCCATCAAATATTATAATATCATAACTGACTCATTTCTATATCCAAATCTTGCCATTTAAATTCTTATTTGACAAAATTTTCAACTGAAGATTTTATTTGAAAGAAATCAGTAAGCCGATCAAGTTATGTTTTATTTAGATACTTTCATAATTTGAATATGCAGCATACATTCTTTTGTAATATTATTAATAGAATATAATATTTTGCTTGCATAAATTTGTGTTACCTCTACGAAAATTATAATATTTTACACGAACTTAATATTTTCTAAGATTGTAGATATGTTGCCAATTATGCATCAACTTAGAGCAATACCTCAACGGTCTAACTCTTATCCCCTCGTCATAAATTCTAACAATAAAATAATTCTAGGAGATTTATGTATCTTTAAAAATCAAAATCAATATCAATATGAATTATCAATGTTTCATGTTTGGATTATTTTACATTTCAAATTACAGTTGAGGTAATCCAATGAATCACATATATGCACATTGGAAACAATATTTTCTTTTTCTAATAACAATTTTATGCACTTATAGTTATTCGCAAAGACCAGTAATATATTAAGGAATATACATAAAAGTATAATATATTATATATATTTAAAAACATGTTTTTTATCAAACTGTCAGGATCATTTGCTTCTAAATTCTGTTTACATGTTATATAATCAATATATGCTTACATATTAGATTAGTTTATATAAATCGACCTAGCTAATCAATTTTGTGTTTTAATAATCATTATAACGATAGATTCTATTACAGATCTAATATCATATATGTGTCACTGTCAGACACGTATTTTGATCTTGTAAATATTGTTGTGGGCTAAAATTGATAGTGACCGCTAAGGATATAAGCCAGATAAATAATTCCCATTATAAAATAGTTTTCATAATAGATTTGAACATGTATAATTCAAGAGTTTCATAGCATAAAATAACCGGGTTAAATAACATTGATATTAGATACTGAACTATGTACAAGTGATTTTCCTTCTTTAAGTCAACAAAGAAGAAAGTTTTTTTAAATGGATTCAAATGCACCATTCCAATTCTTAAAAACATAAAAAATAAAACAGTTTGATAAAGATCTTTAATCATTGTGTATGTGAAAGCTAACCCTTTTGTGTTTTTCTTTGTTTTCTGGTTTTGAGATGTTACACAAATGAATTGATCAAATATATAAATAGACGTTACAGTCATAGCTGAATTTTAATATGTGGGGCCTTGCAACAATATAGGACAGTGACCAAGGTTTCTTCTATTTTGATGTTTGTCAACATACACGTTGTCGTGTACTTTGCAGCGATTTGTCTTGCTTCAAAAGTGTAAGCTCACTATATTTGGTTGCATAAATATATATGTATAAATTAGCTTTCTGTAAGTTGCTACTGTATTGGCATACATTTATAGCTATGTTAAGTAGAAACCAATTACATTATAAAAGTTTTACTTTGGTAGGATATTGTCAGCAAAAATAAAATAAAATAAATAATCATTGAATACATTGACAGTTTACCATTCAGGTGCTATGTCATAAAACCAACGTTTGTTTTGCAAAATCAAAAACAAATTGTATACATATTTAAAAGGAAAAATACTGAAACAATTACTCAAAGCAACTCATGGCTATCCTGTTTGGATGTCAACTGACTTAGAGGTAGCTATTTGTGTTTTTATAACATATGCTATATAACAATCTCAGTTGCAACTCTGATTAATCTGTACTACTTGTATTGGGTCCATAGCATTTAATCTAGTTTAATAAAAGTTTGATAAGAGTTTCTGGTCAATTGAACAATAATTTAAACATTTGTTCTGCATCAATTATATTTCATACTTAGGGCTCAAACGAAATATATGTTTAGTTATAAAAATAATTAATATTCAAACTTGATTTGAAGGTTTGACCATACAAAAACAATATTTAAAAATTCAAATATCATTTTATTATTGCAATACACCAATGTCATAGCTATATTTGTCTTGAATTTATGTGTTAACATAAACCTGGTGTCGATTTTTTTGTAGTATTTTGCATATTAATATAAATACATGTTGTATGTTATCGATATAGAAAACATCGATCTCAAGGGAGATATGGACATCTATGCTGGCTGGAGCATGTGCAGGGGCATTGGCGAAAACAGTTATTGCTCCACTTGATCGAACTAAAATCAATTTCCAAGGAAAGTATATACCTCTATTTAATGAGGGAAAATTTGACAAAATTAAAATGATATACACTTACACATAATGATTGATTATTTGAAAAAAATATATAATATAATGTACTCATTTGTTGTTTTTAGTGTCATGTGGAATGAGATTAACTTTACAAAGCGCATTTAGTTTTGTTCAAAACACATTTATAAAGTATGGGTTTACTGCATTGTGGCGAGGCAATACTGCTACATTGATTCGTATTGTGCCCAGTACTGCCATTTTACTATTCGTCGCATGAGCAATGGAAACATGTTCTCCAAGGCAACTTCTCAGATAATTCGTAAGTTGTTATATATATTTAGTAAATGTTTTTGTTTACAAAACAATGTGTCAAATAAATAATAATGTGCTATTAATGATTGCAAAAGGTTCCGTAAACAAAACATTAATATTATATGTATATTTGAGTCACATACATACTCTTATAAGGAATTCAACAAAATAGTAACACCATTACCATGCAGATTGGTTGATCTACACATAATATATAATTTTGTTCATGAGTACACAAATATGCTCATGACACATGAATATATTCATAATGCATAATACCAGCAGCTTTTGTAACTACGATATTTTACATTTTGTGAAAATAGAAATGAATACATATGTTACTATTTTTTATTGGTTTATTGGTTTATCGTTTATTGGTTTGCATTGTTAATACTTATTGATTTATCCTTATATATATAGCTAAATGTAGCAATTGATGTTTATAATATAAAATGCATATATATATTTTAATATCGACCTTCTTTTATAGGTCACTACCAAACGGGAAACGTTTTCTCGCCGGTTCGTTAGCTGGTCTTACAGGGCAATCATTAACGTATCCACTGGACTTAGTTCGAGCAAGAATGGCAGTGACAGCTAAGAATCAGTACGTTAGACGTTAAGATAAAATATAAAAAGCGTATCTTTTAACACATCCAATTACAATTTGTTCTTTTTATGGGGTGCATTTACATCTTTTAGCAAGATAGCCAGGTGAGAGCATTGAAGATAATTGATGCGCCATAAATGTATTTAAAGATATTACATATTCACGGATATTATACTATTTATGTGGGAGATGGGACGATAGGTCGATAGGTCGAAAGATCGAAAGGTCGACAGGTAGCCAGTATGAAACTATGAAGGTAATTTATGTGCACAATAAAAGTGTTTAAGAATATAAATATTCACGGAGATTATATTATTTGTGTCGGAGATGGGTCGATAGGTCAACAGGTAGACCGGTCGATAGGTAGTCAGGTTGGAACTATAATGGTTATTGATATGCATGATAAACGTGTTTAAAGATATAGCATATTCACGGAGATTACACTATTTATGTGGATATGGGTCGACAGGTTAACAGGTCGACAGGTAGCTGGGTGGGAACTTTGAAGGTTATTAATATGCGTAATAAAAATATTTAAGGGTATTATATATTCATGAGGATGATAATGTTTAACCATATATTGACAGGTAGACAGGTTATCATCTTCGCGCATGTGGTATTTAATGAGGAAAGCTTTCAATGTGATGTTACATATCGACCTTTCTACGTGTCGACCTGTCTACCTGTGGACCTTTCTATCTGTTGACCTGTCTATCAAGCATGAAACTATGATAGAGCGGCATCACTTCCTTATGTGAACTATTGTTTACTGTGTGGGGAATTCCAAATCTTATAAAAAATAGCATACGCTTGTTTTTTTTAAAACTTGTTTCCAGATTTAAGAACATATTCCACGTCTTTTGGCACATATGTAGGAGAGAAGGAATCACAACTTTATATAAAGGCTATATACCAACGATGATTGGTGTTATTCCGTATGCGGAATTTTATTTCTTTACATATGAAACACTCAAAGATAATCATTTTACATTATGTAAGTATCTGATCTCATACTAAATGATCGATTTATATTATCTATATTTAAGGGTAGGGTAATGTGTGCTTAGTTCTTTTAAATAATTTGCTTCAATTTTAATATTTAATTGTGATATATAATATAAATTGTGAATTTATTTAGATGTAATATAGGTATTTCGTCCTTTTTTAATTCAAATAAATTTTTATAAGGTCAACAACTTAACATTGAAGTGTTGGGGATAGCTGAGCGTTCACCTATGACGAGATTCTGCTATGGAGCCATAGCTGGGATTTGTGGACCAACCTCCTCATATCCACTGGACATTGTTAGACGAAGAATGCAAACTGCAGGTAAATATAATAAGAATGAATATTTTTATTGTGCTTTGTAATATTTTGCCTGTAAATGAATAATTTTCAAAACCTTGCAAAAAAGCTTAGTATTTATATCAGCATTTTGTTTTTATTCTAAATGGCTAAACCGGATGAAACAAAATATAAATTATTCTTTTAAGGTGTGACCCAAATGGCACACATATATACAAGTGTTGGAGCTTCACTTAAATATGTGTACATTAATGAGGGTATCATCGGCGGATTATACAAAGGCTTGAGTATGAATTGGATAAAGGGACCAATATCTGTAGGAGTGAGCTTCATGACGTTTGATCTGCTCCAAGATGCTATCCGCAAGCAAATTGACTTATGAATGCTCAAATTTTGTTCGACCATAGTTACGTTTTTTAGTTCAAGCAATTATTTATCAAAAACTAAAAGAATATGACATTGGAGTATTTATAAATAAATAAGAATCCGAAATTTCATAGACGTTACAGCAGACAATTTTAAGAACACATTGTCATTTAAAATATACTTCATATGTCATTTCAATAAAATGGAAAGTTAAAATATAGCTCATTTAATTATTTATGTACATAATTGACTTGTGTGAGATTATTTCTGGTCTCTTAATGTTAAAGTTAATGGTGATGTTAATGTTAATGTGATTTTAAGTGCCCGGACCTATGCGAGTATATTCTGCGACACTTTACAAACAGTTCAGGTCACTAATATGATGCTAGAGTGCCATTGTTTAATCATAACCTACCTAGAAAACAAAAACATAAATACATACGATACTACATAATATGACATCTTCATGTCTATAAAGGCAAGATAGTTTTTAATCGTTTTTATCTTAAATCAAAACATCACTGGGATATTAAAAACATATCTGTTTAGAAAATAACATTTTCCACAGAATAGAGTGGCAAAAGTAAAACAAAAATATTTTCGGCATTCTCATATAATAGAATATAAAAAACATGCATGTATACTTTTGCACTCTTGGGAACAACTTTAGAATTTCCAACACACTTACGCGCAAGAATATTGTAAGTTCGAGGACTACTTTTGAAATATGAGTTTAGAGGAAAATAGCATGGTCGACAGGTCGACAGGTAGCCAGTTGAGAACTACGAAGGCTATTGATATGAGACATAAAAATGCTTATGGATATAACAAATTCACGGATTTTATACTATTGATGTGGGAGACGGGTCGACAGGTAGACAGGTCGACAGGTAGCCAGGTGAGAACTATGAAGGTTATTGATATGAGACATAAAAATATTTAAGGATATAACGAATTCACGGAGATTATACTATTTATGTGGAGACAGGCCGACAGGTAGACAGGTCGACAGGTAGCCAGGTGAGATCTTTGAAGGTTATTGATATGCGCCATAACGATGTTTAAGGATATACTATATTGATGAAGATAATGTTGTCTACATATAAACGGGTTGACAGGTCGACAGGTAGACAGGTAATTACCATCACGCATATATTATAACTCCCTTCATTATAAGTAAAGAGAACTTCCATTGTGCTGTTTCCTGTCGACCTGTCAACCTGTCGACCTGTCAACCTGTCGACCTGTCTATCAAACATGCAACTTTGATAGGGCCGTATCACCCCATTTTTGAGAACAATTTTTACTGCGTGGGGAATTCTAAATCTTAGCCCACTCCTGGTATGTTTTTACTATCAATACTCAATAAATGATTATGTCATTAATATCATTCAAAATGTGAAAACGGTGTTGAAGCATTACTTATTGTTCGTGTTTGTTTTTCTACGTTGAAGATGTGTAATTATCTCCTAAACACCTTATCCATCATTGAATGTTTTGTTCTGAATCTGCTATAAACCAATGTGCAAGATCATAGCGCTTGACCATAATAAAGATAATCAAAGCAAAGAACAGTTTTAAAAATACATTACATTACTAGAAACTATACTTATAGTACATAGAGATATTAAAGCGGTCCATAATTAAATATTTTTAAAAAATATCTGCTAAGGTTATCATATACTATAATTATGAGTACATTTTGATTTCACATATAGTGGTAACATTCATTCATAGCTAGACTGTCTGACTAAAGGTCAATAATGTTCAATAAATGGGTTTATAGTTTACTTTTGAACAGGAATAGGAATAGGTTACGGTTTTCCAAAATCAACCTTAGTTGTAAGGTACCTGATGAAATATTTGTTCGACACTTTGTGCCGGTCTATTCAAACACTTGTAGACACATGAAGATGTTAAAGCTTATACTCGCCTTTACTTGTAGCCCATTTTGTTTCATTAGCATATTTAGAAATATGGTCATATTTCTTTCTATAAGTTACCAAGCGTGCATATGTATTTAAAAGAAGTCGATGTATGAGATGATCAGATATGCCCGCGAGCATGGTGTAATGATAGTCCAGTCTAGGGAAAAATACAATGATGATCACTAATTTTACTGTCAGATAGTTTGAAGCAGTCAAATTGGTCTCAGTTATAAATAATTGCACTTCCTCATGTTCTGGAAACTTACATGCATTCTCTTTTATTAACACCCTATGCTGCCTCAGCTTGCTATTTCCGTATCTGCTATTTGTTTGTAATAATATGTCATAATCTTGAGGTGTTGTCATATCAAGATAAATCAAACCCACTGATAGCCGAGCCGGTTGCTCAGCAGTTAACCCATAAAATTTGTCGAAGTAGGTCATTATTGATGATATCAAATGCTGATGATATGACAAGGAATATTACTCTATCCTGATTATTCAGCATTATCACGTCATTATTCACTTGGATCAACATTGTATTGGAAACTAGTCCTGAGTTTTCAGCTCATAAATCTTTTCAAGGTTTTTTAACAATGGTGAAACGTCGGTGGTTTTGAGGTATTTATGTATCCTACTTTTATAATGACTTAACTTAATTTATCTATGCAGGCGTTTACCTGAAATGTGAACACTGGAGAAAGACCACGAGACTCATTCGCTTAGGTTTGCACAAGTCGGTTCGTTGCATAAAGAGCCAGTTTCTTGAAATAATTTGAACAAGTAAATCACTCTTCTGATTAAACTATCTAGGACCTTATGGAATGGGGCAATTTAGTAAAAATGTGATATTTTGATTTTTTTGCAAAATATTAACATACGTTTGGACATTAGAGAGTTTGGGCAAAAAATGTCATGTATGTCTTACTCTTTACCAAAATAATCAAACCACTAAAATGTTTAACATGCTCAAAACATTTATTCAAACTATTGATAAATTCAGTTGATTTATCTTGCAAACCGTAAGGCATAATAATTTCACTGAAAAACTAATGTTAAAGTCATTTTTGTGCGCATGTGCAAGGAAAATGGTGGTCTTTTTTAAAAATGTGTAATAAAAAGCAAGTAACAGGTGTTGTGAGAAAGAACAATGACTAAATAACAGTTCAATTGAGAGATTAACTATTATAGAACAGATTCCAAAATAAATTTAACGATTTTTTCTACGAATCGTGACAAAATTCAAGAGTTTAAAACACTGTGGTCTGACTTCCGATGTAAACAAATCATGTCTTCTCAGTCAATCGCGAAAAGACAGCTACGTTCATCTACCACGGGGGCTCCCATCCAAGCTGAAGGATCATCAACTCAAAATGATTTAAGAAATAACACAGAGGATAACGAAGCTGCTAAATGCAAAATATGCTCGGAAATTTTTGTAAGCAACAATAATGGACTTGTAATTTGTGATCGATTTGAGAACTGGGTATGCTTAAAGTGTACGGGCCTAACCGATGTTCAATACCAAGCTCTTGATGGAAACCTACAATGGTACTGCGGCGATTGCAAGGTCCCA
>LQRL01090007.1:0-15724 GCA_001703475.1 Hydroides elegans
GGCGGATACCGTTTTTTTTATATATATATATATATATATTTTTTTACTGTAGATTGTATTTTAATTTGATAAAATGCTGATAAAATCTAGACGAAATTTCAAAATTTCTAAAATTGTGAGTTTACGATTTTTACATTGCAATTGCTACGGAAAATAATATTTAGAAAAATTTTAAAAAGTTACCGGAATCAATGCTCATAATCAAGCAAGCGCATTTGATTTGTTAAAGATTATATCTTACACTCTATTTTATAAAGAGTATATTTAAACCTTATATCACAGAAACCTTTCCAATATCAGTATATCAGCTTAACAGGACCCTAATTATAACTACCTTAAATACATTTTTGTTCAATGATTATTCGAAGATCTAGAAACGATATCCTAGAATCAAGTGTATCTTTCGACAATATAATCAAGCTGTTTTCGGTTACAAATGGAACAAAAAGGTACAACAACGGATTAGATAACTTAAGGCACAAATATTTGTAATAGACAGAGCGCGAAGACAAAATAATCTTATCTTCCAAGACATAACTTTGCAGCAGTACACATTTTTGGATGAATCTAAAAAAAAAAACACTCATATATATACTAGATATTATTTGTAGATATTTTTGGCGGAGGGAGGAGGGGGTAGAAAGGATTGGGCTAAATGGTAGATAATCATCAACCTTCATGTGCGTATATTTCTTTAGATACAAAAAGGGCATCTTTTTATTTTTGTTCAGCAGTGATTTGCGGGTTTTCTTATGAAATTCACAACATAGAACTTCAGTAAATAATACATACATTCGGAGAATCGATTCAGGTAAACGATTATTTGCAGTAAATACTGAATAAATTTATAATAAAATGATTTTAATGACAGCACTTACACCCGTAAAAAAATGTGTGAAGTATCCGATCGATTTATACAAAGAGCCTATAAATCATGCAAAACACATACTGATTATCATCTAATGACCATATGCAAAATATTTTGTGTAAGATTATAGGAAAACTTCTTTCTTAGATAAAATGCTTTAAATTCGAAGAAAAGTTGAAATAGTTTCTTACATAGGAACAATCCAATATAAATAATTTTTCACACTAGTAACCAGGTAAGCATTAAACACTTTAAAATGTCATAAAATATCATTTAAACTATTTTTAACGATAGATCCAATATCGCGAGGTTTTTATTAACAACAATTATAATCTTAACATATGCATTGATTGATGTTTTTTTTTCAAATAAATCTCAATGGAATTTTTAGCTAAAAAGAGTAGAATAGTCTCTGCTATAATAATTCATGTTCATTTCTAAAAAAAAAAACTTTTTTTTTGCAGAAAAAAAAACTGAATACCATGCCATGTAAATGATTGTTAGTTTGTTATAAAATCAGTAAATGTTTTTTTCTTTGTTTGTATGCAAAATCTAGCATTCCGTTTAAAGGGATATATTTTTCACCAACATGATTTGAAACTGGATAGGCTGACTTCTACACGACGTTCCAAAGTCTTTAAGACTTCTTTAACTTCTATAACAAGAAAGAGCTTTGTTCCACGATGACCACTAATATACATAATAATTTCTCACTCGAGAAAAAATCTTAAGATACGTTATATACATGTACACACACATACACGATTTCAGACAAGAGAGCTTTTCCACTGCCAGTCAATATTTGGACACTGTAGGCGAAAGTCGACTGATAAAATACTCAAATATGTATCTCTAACGAAACGCAGCAACGCTTGATCCGGTTTCCAGAGATTAAAGCAAAGCCAGAAGCTAAATACATATATAAGGTCAGGCTATATACATGAGTCAAGAATAAACTGTGTACAATATGCGGAGTTCAAAACGTAACAAAACACGATAGCTTCATATAAACAATTATTGTTCTATATAGTATTGCTTTTGGTCAGATACAAAGTGATTATTTTCAACAAGACCTGTATCTTATGAGTCGACGATACACTAAATGTAAACATGATGTAACATAAGGCTAGATTTCTACCAGTAATTCAATTTCCGTGCATAAAAGTGTTAACATGATTTAAGCTGTTAGGAGAAATGCGTGTTAGGTGATTATTTACCAATTTCTCTTAAATTCTTAGTTTACATCCGCCGATATATAGCCTACGTTTTCTAGGTAAATTCAAGTCCCTTGTTTTGTATATAAAAATATGCTCCAGGGTCCATGTTATAATTTCTCCGAATAAAGAGCTTTATTAAAGTTGGACACCTGAATCATACACCGGAATTTCCAATTAGTAGGTTGTATGTCTTTTTACGCATAGACAAAAGGCATCGAAACGGCCACATCATTCCTACCAGTCTATCATTCTGTGGTATGTTTAATTCAGTAAAGACTGGGGTTAAATATTAAAATTGGTTGAAAGACGGTTACAAGGATATATTATAAGTTGGCGACTATAAAATCAAGCGGGTCGCGAAAGTGGGGAAGGTTGACTTTGGATGGGAAGAAAGTTTCAACTCACAATTCTAAACATGCTTCAGTTTAGTGTTTGTTATTACTGAGTGGTAAATTCGTAGCCCTATGATACACCTTGTTATATTTACATGGATCTATATATACATAATTGTACATGCGTTATGCCACAGCTTTTATAAATATGAGCTATAGCCTCAGCATGACATGCATTCATCGGTACAAGCAGTGATATATATCTGGGAATATAATTTTATTTCTATTTACTTCGTTTTAAGTCGCTATGACTCATAATGTTCCAATTTCCGAACATGATACTCTAAATACATGCTTTTCTCCTTTATGTATGTCACTGGTGTTAGACCAAACCATAGTGGCAAAATAAACATTTTTTTTTTTTCAATAGAAGTCTATATGGTCTGGCAGATATGATTTCCGATTTCCCTAGCTCATGTGATAGAAATATATCACTGCTTTAAAAAGGTCTACACCTAAAATATGCAGTTCAAAAATACCGATGAATCACGCTCACATTAATAATCCTTCAACTACAAAACCAGAAACTTAAACCAAAAAAATATACAATCAATAAAAATTCATAACAGAATGCGGCGCATTATTGCAGCATGAGAGATTGCAAGTTGTCCTGAAGTATCGTGTCTTTGACGGCTTGGAACACGAATCGAATATTTTCCGTATCAATGGCGGTCGTGAAGTGATGAAATAAGGGCTTGGCGCGCTCTCGGCGTCGCGAGTCAAACAAACTTAATTCGAACTCCTGAACGTCCGTGAGTGATTGGGGATTACCGCGGAACTGCGGAAAAAAGTCTTGAATATTCACCGCTTTGATCTTCTTCTCCAACAGGTCGCTCTTGTTGAGAAACAAGATGACCGACACCTTCTGAAAGGCGCGATTATTGACTATCGTTTCGAATATGTTACACGACTCCACGAGGCGATTCGTTTGGCGGTCTTCGAAGAGCACCTGGTCGAATTCACTGGACGCCACAAGAAACAAAATGGACGTGACGCCTTCGAAACACTGGTACCACTTCTGTCGCTGCGAGCGCTGGCCTCCGACGTCCACAAAGTGAAAGGGAATGTTTCGAATGAGGAACTGGTGTTCGGCGATCCCCTTCGTGGCTTTCCGAGAGTGAAGGATGTCTTGGCGCACCGGGACGTATTGCTGAAAGCAAAAAGAGAGAAAGGGGTGTTAAATATTTCGAGCTCTAACTGTTTTGGGTTTCAAACTTGTTTTTCTACTTGGCTCAGTCAATGCCGAATATTTTTTGTATGTCATGTTCCTATCTTAAAAGTTGTAAACGTTTAGTTTTGCACGACTGACTGTTTGAAATGTCAATCAAAGTTATGAAAATAAATGTTAAATATCGTATATGTTGTTTTTTTTTTACATAAAAAATCGTTACACTAGTGAAAACACTACACAGTTCGGTATTTTTTATTTATTTATTTTTTATTTTTTGAAAACTCGCCCAGGTTTTATGGGTTGAGCTCTGTTCATTAACTATTTTCACAATGCAACTAAATTCCTGGTCCAAAGACATGAACATTTAATAAACACGAATGACTAAGTGCATTGATCAGCTAGTGCATTGATTAACATGCACCCAATGTCGTGTCCTTGAAAACATGGTTAAGCCCCAAAACAACCGTCATGAATGGAAAGAATGATTCAATTAGCAATTTAGAGGCGATCAGATTGTTTGTAGGCCTGATGCTTGTGTAAGTTTATGCGGAAATTATTTTATGTTTCAAACATATATTTTCAACCATGTTACATAAGTGAATCAATTTACATACCCAAAATATATTTTAATTCCCCTTTGAAACAAAGAACGCGACCTTCTTATACTGTTTTGCCACAAGAACACATATTCAAGCTTAGTCCTATAGCACATCATTTAACAGCCAACTCTCCGAGGTTGAAACCTCATTAATATGACGAACAGCTGCTGAAGGACAAACCTTGGTAGACTTATTTTCACTTAGATTCTAGGTTATTTTCTTAAACATGTCAGGTCGCAATGACGTAAAGCAAAATAGCGCTTAGTTGATGTTCTTTGCAGGGAGCTTTTTCTTGGCTAAACTGAGAACACCTTAACATGCATGCTGAGATTTTTGTTTGAAACAAAAAAAATGTGTTCTAACGTAAGTTCGCTGGTTTTTTATTCAAAATTCATTTTACAATGTCAAAAGTGTTATTATTTCTCAAAGAAAAAAATTTCAGCTATATTATGTCATCTACCGGGTACATGAATGAGAAAAGTAAACATTTCTCTAACTGAACATTCATTTTGTTACACATTCGTGTTTTTTTCTTCAAGATTCATATTTCATGGCTTATTCAATTCTTTTCTTAACACTAAACTTCAAACTGATATTGCAATACTAAATTAAGAATCCGATTGCGCTTTGCACTAGTATATCATTATATTAAGCTACATGTATCTTTTTACAGAAAATAAACATCAATGCAAATAAAACAAGGCACATTATTACGCAAATGTATCTCTATCTCTTATTCCTAAAATATCCATAATAGCTCAATATCTCAACAACAATGTGGCTATGATTTTTTTATCATGACCTTAGGCGAATTCCAAGACAGTATTATACGACCTTAACATAATTATGGTAAAGGAAGCCTTGTAAGGCTAGCAATCCACAAGACCCGTAGTACATTTGTGTTTCTGCAATTAATAGAACTAATAGCAAGAAACGCATTTACTTAAAATAGCTGCCCCTCTCCTGGAGCACATGCTGTGTTAGGAATTTACAGCCAAACTTCGCGAGTATCCATACACACATGCTGCAAACTTAATCACATTTACGGGCCTTCTACATACTTGTTCACAATATTTTAGGAAACAATATATATCTTTTTTTGTAATATAGCATCCACAAATAATTTTTGAAAAGTGTATTTAAATGAAAATGACTTTTCTGGTGCCAAACCATCGAGGATCAGATGTAAAAGATGGTTGGAATGTCGCGGCTTAACAACTGGTGAAACATTGTCAGTTTTAGTTTAAAGGTCAATGTTTTTTATCTCTATCATATTTTAGCCTAAGTTTTAGTTTTTGTTCATCAACGTATTTGTTCATAAATAGTGGTTTGCTCGGAAGAGCTCTAGGCTATCCCTCGATGGATTTCGGTTTCCTTTGGAATATACACATAAAATATGTTGGACCTGAACTAAGATGGGTTTTTTTTGGATTTGCACAAAAATTGGATTTTGGCGATTTTTAGAACAAGACTGATTTTTTGCTTAGTGTGATTATCGATAGAAATTTGAAATATCTCATTTTTCAATGGACTGTGTTGATCGTATAATTTAGTTTCCTAGGTTTTATAACTGTTGTTGTGGTAGCGAATCTATATGCATTTTTATTTGGAGAAACATATTACAATCTACATAACATAGTGATATATCACAAAATGTTTGGTACATATATTGTTCTCTTGTAATATTTTTATAGTAAATGCGTTCGGCCCAGATGTTGGTTGACCACAGGCGTTTATCCATTGTTTGCACTTTCATTTTGTCCTTTTTCGCGAATTAGGTTATATCTTCTTACTTTCCATTGCTTATTTGGTTTAGGAAAACAAACAAATTTAACATATATATTTCCTGTGATTGTATCTGAATCTGATGTACATGTCCTAAAGCAACAGTGAATATCCATATTTAGTTTCTATTTAAATTAACAGTTTATGTATAACAGTATATGTATTTTATAAACGTTTACTTAAAAATCGACATTTTCTAAAGTGACTTGAGCTCATAAAATGTCAAATATACTGAGAGGTCACTAAAGAGAAATAGGGAACATGAATCTTAATTATCTTATTATCACATGTAGCAAATACACGCATCTTCCTATTTCATCTCATGCCTCCACTTTACAAGCATCACATACAAGCATCAACGTATGCAGTGTTTGTCTGCAAAAATTGAACTAGGTCACTCAAGGCAATGTCAAGGCCACTCAGTGACGTGGATCGTTTTTCTTGCTATTCAACCATTTTTACTAACCAGTTTAGCGAAACCTAAATCAAAGCAACTAAAGCATGCGTTTTAAAATGAATTTTTGTTAATACGATATGATTTCTTCACTTTATCTAAAACTTATCCCTTTACCCCTGTAACTTTTCTGACGCTTTCTCATCCACAGGGCTCGAAATTCCCAAGGGTCCGAGGGTCGCTGGACCCACTGTTTTAAGCTAAGGGCCCGAAGTAGTATTGAATATTTCGTATATGCTCATGTTTAGAAAAATAACATCTTTTGAGCATGTTGGCCGAATTTGGCCGAAACTGTCAAAAGGCACATCTACACAGCATGATCTTTCATTTGAGCCTATAACCAAGTCTCTATGACATTCCGTTTAATAGTTCTAGTCCTTACAAGCGCATGTACCGAAAACACATGTTTCTGGATTTTGGTCAGATTTGGCCAATTTCCAGTAACCCAATCAATTAAATTATCAAACTTTAATGTGTCATATAAGATTCAAAACGACCTTTCCATTTCAGTTTTCTTATACGTTGAAAATATTCTTCAGTAAAGGTTATATGTTTATCATACAGAACATTTAGGGTGAATAATCATTGGGGAAAAAATCATATTTATTGGTACCAAGATTTGACGAGACAAACCAATCAAGCATACGAAATTCAAAAAGGTAAATGTTCACCCTAAACTTAATAATGATATCACAGGATTTAAGTTTTCCATGGTTTCAAACCTGTAAGACCATTTCAACGACAAAAATAGCAACTTGGGAATACAATGAATGAAATGACATGCATGATAATGAAAATAATAAATGCCCACTTACCGGTCTTCCTATCCTTTCGAGGTTGTCAAGAAAATATTGCAATGAATCTCCCTGAAAACAGAAAAAATATAGTTGTTTCAAAAATCCGATATTGCATTATGATTATTATTCATAATCGATATTGAAATACAACCTTTTATTCGTAAACTCATATGAAGAATCGTGAAGACTACTGTGGGAAGTTTCAGAACCCTAGGACAAAGACTTCATACCAAAGAGCCGCGGACAAAGTGTTGTACAAATTTCCCTAAATATCTTAAAATAGTCTAAGTTCAGACCCCCGTTTTTCGACATTTTTTTGTCGATAAAACTGAAACCTCGACGTTGCACGCCTGCAATATATATTCTTTCACTGTGGAAAGTTTCAGAATCCTTGGACAACGGCTTCATACCAAAGTTCCGCGGACAAAGCGTTATACAAATATCCCAAACTATCTCAAAATCGTCTTAATTCAGACCCCTGTAATTTCGACAATTTTCGGTCGATCAAACTGAAACCTCGAGTCGACGTTGCACACATGCAAAATATATTCCTACACAGTAGGGAGTTTCAGAGCCCTAGGACAAAATCTTCATACCAAAGTGCCGCGGACAAAATGTTATACAAATATCCCAAAATATCTTAAAATCGTCAAAGTTCAGACCCCCGTTATTTCGACAATTTTAGTCGATCAAGCTGAAACCTCGACGTTGCACACTTGCAATATATATATTCCTTCACTGTGGGAAGTTTCAGAATCCTAGGACTAAGGCTTCATACCAAAGTGCCGCGGACAAAGTGTTGTACAAATATCCCAAACTATCTCAAAATCGTCTAAGTTCAGACCCCTGTAATTTCGACAATTTTTGGTCGATCAAACTGAGACCTCGACGTTGCACACATGCAATATATATTCCTTCACTGTGGGAAGTTTCAGAATACTAGGACAAAGGTTTCATACCAAAGTACCGCGGACAAAGTGTTACATGATTAGCGTGACGGACGGACAGAGGCAAATCCTATAGACTCCTCGGGTTCCCCCCGATTGGGTCTAAAATTGCGTTAAGAATTCATATACCCAAAATAGACATTCGCATACCGGTGGCCTTAAGTTTGACTCGGCGAGAGTAAGAATATACATTTCCCTTATATAAAGTGAACATACCAACTGATATTCTCTCCTTCTGTCAAAAGCTGTTCGTATTCCTTCGTCATGCCATAATTGTCTCATCGATGGAACATAATCCAAGAACACACTCTCTGTCAATCTCGTACTACTGTCATAACTGAACACATATTTAGCATGCGATACATTGTCTTCGATTCCCCAACGAATATTAAGTTTATCCCTGGCATCAATCAATACTTTCATTCCTTTCACAATGTTACCATAAATAATTGGTTTATGGTTTTCGAGTTCTTCTCTTGAAAAATCCTTTCCATGAATGATTTTCATTTGCTTGAGAAAGGTGCTTTTTCCGCTTTCACCTGAACCAAGAAGTAAAATTTTTACGGTCCTTCTAAATTGCAGTTTTTCATGTTTCAATTGTTTATCAATAGATTTGCTCCGATTTCGAGCTATCTTCTCTTCTTCCGACATAAAACACCACAACTTTAAGTTCGCCATCTTGGCGATCCCCAGTGTATGACGTCACAAAATTTACTTCCTGGAAATCCCACAGCTAGTAGTTTAATTTTATAGATACAATCTCAGGATATTTATTTTTTTACGTGCTTTCCAAGTTCCAACTTAAGGGTTTTTCAGAATACGTATTGGGTACGAATTGCTATGTTAAAACAAGTTTTATTGACATTGAATGCAGTCTGCTAAAAGTTAAAAATAGGAGACGTCAAATCGGAATTAATGCGAATGTTATGTGGTGCTCCATAAGGTTCAGTGTTACGACCGAAACTTTTTATATTATACATCAACGACCTATGTAATGTTTCACAGCTCCTTCGCTTTCTATTATTTGCTGACGATACTAATATGTTTCGATTCGGAGACTATCTGTCGTGAAATATCTTTGGAATTAGATAAACTGCACGTTAGATTTCAGATGTTAGTAAATTATTTATCTGATGTTTTGTCTTTTATATTGTGCATAGATAGTATTGATTCTTGTTTCTGTTGTTTCTTATTATCTCATTCTATATTGCGACTTATTTATATATATTTGTATGCTGAAATCGGAGAACTGTATATATCAATTGAAAGATTAATTCACTGTTCAATAAACAAGTTAAATCTGTTACTGCTTACAATATTGTACATATTTTTATAAACTAGTCGGTGTTAAATAATAATGCATATATCATACTGAGAGTATGAAAGACTAACAATATTACCTAGAAGTATTCTCTATTTGAATACCAGTTTAGTTAATATACTAGAAATGTTTTTTTTCTCATTGATTATCTGCTATTTCTCATTTTTGCTTACGTTGTGTACCTTGGCCATGTATATTTTGTTTATTGTTTCTCTGAGTATCAGAGGGCGAGCGTTCGATAAGTATTGTACTTCATGCTCTGCCCTTCTTTTCTCCGCGGCTCACAAAGCTCCTTGAACTTTTGTTTTAAACACTTTGGCTTCTCAACGGATTCTCCTATCCACTGTATAAACTATATTTGTTTTATAGTTGCGTGATCATACTGCATAAATGTAAATGTTTGAGTGTATAGAAAAAATCATCCGTTATCTGTTATCTGTTATCTGTTAATAGAATAGAAAATAATGGAAATACATCATAAGAGTTCAAACATCGAAATTGTATAACATGAAGTTTTTAAGTCTTTTTTAACGATCTCGAATGATCAATTTTATTGGCTAATTGGCTCACATGAAATTGAGTTGGATCAAAAGCATCTTCCAATGCGTTATATCTGTCGATAAATGCTTTTGCTCAATGGATTTCAACGAAACATTTTTTATGTGTATCATTAATGTTGAAAACATATAAAAATATAACCATATTGCAATATTTCATCAAATAATAGAGAGTTCGTGCAGAAAATGTAACACTTGGGTGACGGTGTTTTGATCTGTAAATTAAAATCTTGACCCAATGATTCCTTGCACAAAAGAATGCGTATCATTAAGAACAAATATATATATAAAACTTTTATATATTCATTGTTATTTTGTCAAATGCTTGGCAGAATTATTTCACAGATTATGGTATAATGTACCGTCCACACTGCACCCGCTCGCTCGTTTTTTTTAAGGCGAGCGAGCGAGCAAATCTAAAATTTTGCTTATTTTGATATAATGTTTAAGTACCGTCAACACTGCCCTCGGTCTCTCACTTTTGCAAAAGTTAGGGATCGAATGGATTGCTCTTTTACTTTATTCACTCGCTCGCTCGCTGGGATTGAATAAGGTTACACAGGGGGATTCAATTTATCAGTTTTTGATAACATCATTATATTTTAAATGTTTTATGTCTCGTCAAATTGAATAAAGGTATCATTCCATGTAATATTAAAACAAATTTAATCAAACATTATCTTTCAAATTCTTTATGTTTTTTATTTAAATATTTACAATTATGAGTGAAAATATGCATTGTACTATATAATTGTTTAAAGGAATAAAATGAATTCTCTCTATAAATACAAACCCAAAGAACTCTCTTGCTTGCTAATTATATCGATAGTTCATATTATTTAATATTCGATTGTGGTAATTATGTATATATGGTTGACCCAGCATTCGTCACAGATATATTGTTGCGTCATAAAACCAAACCAAAATCAAGTCAAACAATAATCGCTTTATCTTTGATTTCGAATAAATAATGCAGATCTTATTAATTTTTAGAAAGACATTATGTATTTTCTAGACACCATTATACTTTATAGTTTACCCTCTTCGCTCATGTTCATGACTAATCAGGAGTCCGACTATTTCTTTAAATTGCTCTTCCTTTTTGCTTAGCAGTTTGCAAATAAAGGTCTTTCGAAGTGATATAAAATAATTATTGTGAAGAGCACCCACGATGTGTCCCTCAAAAAAGTTGTTTTCGTTTTCCAAATTAATCTATCTACAACCTTTTTTAAAACTACCGGTAGCTACACGAATTATAGGAACACCTTTTGTGATACTGATCCCTTTCTTTCGAACTCTTTGGGAATTTCGATTTTATTTTCATTTAAAGATATATAGCTAAGCATTTTCATTGAAATATGAATGAAAACCAGTCGTATATACAAGAACATTTTGATATCCATTATTCATAAGAGGAGTTCCTCTCAAGTTTCTAGCTATCTAGGATAATCAAATGGTGTCATCTATATATAAAAACAGGAACACCTTTTTGTAAAAAAATTTTTTTTTCTAGATTTGATTATATGTTGCATATTTGAATTATTTAAAAAGGTTTATGCTCGGATCAACACTTTTTAGAACTGTGGTTTTCGGGTGCGCTTCTATTGTGAACTGAAAACCTTCAAAATTGTTAAAAATTGTTCGTATGATGTTTAAAGTCTTCTTTACTCTCAGCGAGCGAGCAAGTGCAGTGTGGACGGTGCTTAAGTCATGATGAATTAGCACATGATTCATATCTGCTGATCAAAGGAAGGTCTTCCCAAAATAGCATATGTAGCCTAAACTCTCTTATATCCATAAAATCTTTTCTAATTTTAAAAACCTTAGCAAACAAAAAATAATACATTTTGTTTTTATAGAAAAAACGTTCTTATCGATTCCTATCAGAACATGTATAAATTTAAAAAAAATAAAACGATATACAATAAGGCTTTTATAATTAAATAGATAATAATTATGAGTGGGAACGGCATTTTGATCTTGACGGTTAAAGCTAAAGTTCGAATTTCTTTCAATCAGCAACACATTTTATTTTTCAACCACTGACAAAATAATATATATATATCTATTACATTTACAATAAAACAAATAGTTGAGTGCCTCTGATATGCTAAACTACTTATTTATTTAAATTACATGATCCAACGATATTACTGTGAATTATGAAATCACTATCTTTATTGAAACAAACTAAAGAAATATTTCATTAACCATATACGAGGGAATATGCAAGGTCATAATTGATCTCACAACCATGAACCATATATATATTGATAAGTAGAACATTCAATAAAAATATTTTTTAAGACTATGAGAGTAGTCGTTTGGTTGAATCAACTACTTGACTTAGATGTTCAAGACTCTTCGTCCCCTCCCTCTCATGATGCTAAAATAAAAGTTAAAGCTAGCTGGGCTTGACGGATACAAAAGTTAGAATAATTGCTAGGTTTTGCTGGAAAAAGGTCATAATTTTACGTACCGAGCAAATATCGCGGGATCGATATATACATATGATAAGAGGGACAAGGATGTGTAATATCGCAGTATCTTTTTATTTGGTAACTATGCTTATGTTTTGAGATATTTTGAATACAGTAAAGGCGATTTCAGTTTGTGATAGAAATAATAGCAACTTTGGTTATCTAAGGTATAAGGATATGACAATTACCACAAAAATAAAATAACTACAAACATAAGCTGATTCAGTAAATGAAGAACGTAAATAATTCGGAATAGAATTGAATAAGATAAACAAAAATGTATAGCTAAACAGGTATGGTTCTTTGAATAACCTGATTTTCACAGTGATGATAACAATATCATATTTATATGCAGTCTATTTGGTAAAACTATCATATGATTGATTTTGATTTTGTCAACGCAGTAAAAGAATTAACGTATTTTGAAACCCCTTAAATACCAACTTTTACTGCTCATCTCAATCATTTTCTGTTACTCTAAATTGCCTTAAAACATTGTTGTCCTTTCATGTAAAACCGGAGAAGGTAGTTTATCGATAATGAAAACGCATGAATTATATACATTTGATTTTAAATAGAAGCAAAGTACTATTTATTCTTTTGTGAGAGAAGATTCCAGTTGTTTGTCTCATCCTAATAAATCTACCTTTCAATCATTCAATCTCCCACAAAATAGTTTTTATCGTATTTATTCAATGGTCAATTCTCAATCAATTTTCTGCATTATGCGATGTGTTTTTTTCTATAAACTGCACAATATCAAAAGTTTTAGTTTTTAAAGGCCCCTTTTCTTTTACATCATTTAAAAAAGGCTTCGAAATTGTATATCTAATTTGAAAAAAAAAATAAAACATGAGGTAATTGTTTCAGTGGGATCACCAAACTCGGTCTGCGGTAGAAATAACACATATGCTTTATCTTTATTTACAGTTATCTCATGACACCAATGCAAAATGCTGAAAGTGTTATCTTAAAAGAGTACCTCAAATCAAAGATAAACAATACTATAAATTAGATCAATATCGATGTTTTAAAAATAACGATTGATACAAACAAATACATAAAATACATACTTTAGCAAATTGATTATATATACAAGAACAGCTAACAGCAACAGACTTGCATTAGAAAAATCATTCATATGTAATTCACACATTAAATTGATAACGCATAGCACTTTTTTTCACGAATTTGCTACCAATACATAAGTGTAGACTAAGTGTAAATCAATTGTTTTATTTCTATTGAAATCCTTACTAAATATAAAGAGACATTACTACAATAAGAAGGGCAAAGACAGTAATCCAAAATAGTAGTCGGTCAACTATTTTAGCCATGTGCTTCCATTCTGATAATATAGCATCTTCTTTTTCCAGATTGCGTACTTTCAAGGACATAAATCTAACCTCTTCAAATATTTTAGACAAAGCTTTGAGGGTACTAGAACTTGAATTTGTATCATCCAGTTGATGTAAATCTACTTTATTACTAATTTCATTGCTTTCATGGTCGATGTTTACCTTTGCAGATTGTTCGCTTGTGCAAAACAAAATTCTCGACAACCCCCGAAAAGCAATAATTCGTAGCCAATGAGGTATGCGTACTGATGGTGTCATAAATGAGAGACTGGTTGACACGATGGCGCATATCAATGATATTGTAGATGTCATTGCAATCAAGATGATAAACATACCTTGATATGAAAAAAATATATATAAATATAAGATTTATAATTTTATCTTAAAGTTATTGTAAAGTATTTCGAAGTTCCATTGTAATAACTTTATGATGTAAAATGATGATATGATTTACACAGAATCATTATGACTTATAAAATAGTCTAGGTATATAAATATTTATAAAGTTAGCCATTCTACACATACTTATCTTCGGGTTTTCCTCTGAAGTAACCGGTGTATGCTGTGATATGACAAGCTGAAGTACAGTAAACGCCAATAGTATCGATATTCCTAATGAAATCTTTTCTCCACATTCAGATGTCAACCAGAATGTACTCATTGATATAAGTGACAAAAGAACTGTCGGTATGATTATAGTTATCACATAATAATTTGGTTTGCGCTCCCAAACTAGCTCATATTTATGTATAGGATGATTACAATATAATGGACCATCACCACATATGTATACTTGGTCAACCGTCGTAACTCTCCGATTCTTTAATCGCCAGGTCGGATGTTCTGCTACTGATGTTTTATCACCAAAGCCCGGAATGATATTAAGTGATCGCGTCGAAAACATCCAACTTCCCATATCTATACTACATACTTGAGTATCATATGGAAACATCTCAATTTCAAGTTCACATAATACACTTATTGTCCCACCAAAAACCCATAACATATATCCGCTAAAGTGTATGTCGACAGTCCGATCTTTGAAATTATCATCAAAATCTTCATTTACACTGAAATATATACATACGTAAAATAATATGATACTAGATTTTATCTTTGCATGAAATACATCTATGGTTTTATCGTAAGGTTCACACTGAAAATTCGCTTTATTTGGCCGGAACCAGTTTTCTTGAATATCATTTACACAAAGTTGTATAAGAATTAGTTGCTTAAGCATATTGTGCAGCAATAAAAATTATAAAACCTGTTAGCTAAATAAAGGTCAGGAAGCCAGACCGATTTGGCATCAGAGATGGCTCTTTCTGTTCCGTTAAAATCATCAGGATTCCATGTCAGCAATTCATCTTGCCAAACCTAAAATTTGCTTCTGACTTGATACAAATTCATATTGGATTCAACACAAAGTTACATATTTCATTTATTCAATTATTTGAAAACTTTTCATTATGTATAAGCAACTATTTATATTGTTATTTTAAATCTCACTTTTTTTAAAGAATTCGCTTAGATAAATACTTTTTACATCATTCTCCATTATAAAAAGTGAAAAAAAAAGATACAAACAGCCATGAAATATCCAACAACTTCCATAGACTGACTCGTATCATGCTAAAAGCAAGAGCATATATGTAAATTCTAAAATTTATATTGTATATTTAATATTTAATATATTTAATATTTTTATATTTAAGAGCTAAAAATATGTTAAATATGTTAAAATGCGCACTATTGTTTGGGAAAATCAAAGAATGAGA
>LQRL01090009.1:1251-15142 GCA_001703475.1 Hydroides elegans
TCGTCATCTCGCATTTAGGTAGAGAAAAAGGGTTTGGAATAGTCCATTATGGGTTGTCTTTTTCATATTTTTTGTTAACACGTAAAACAAATACGTTTTAAAAAATACACATTATAGATGTATAAATATAACATAAACATATATATTTATTTTTATAAGTCTAATATTAGTTCACGTCTCTCCGTATTTCATAATTCAGTAAAAAGCGTAATATGTAGATGCCATTAATAACCTAAAACCACATGACGAATTATACACCCTTCAACATCCGGCTAATAATTGAAAGACCTCAAACGAGAATTATCATGAAAGTCTCCTTATGAACCCACAACAAAGCAGCGATGCAGTGTATTTGAGCACATACCCACCCACTCGCCACGCGCGACCTAATTCGATTTAAAGAAGAAAGTCTCCCCTGCATCTTGTGGCACTTTTATCTTTGAGTTGACACTCATCGTTTCTTCTACCCAAACCCATAGTTTTGCTGTTGTTGCATTTTCTTCGGTCCAAGATAAGCTTTTACAAAAGAGGAAGGTTAGAAAACCCGAACCCTGTTTTGTATGATCGTGGTTTTGCATTTTCAATAGAATGCATCAGTAACCAGTTAAGAACATCTACTTGTGGGTTTTATACAAGCCTCCCTTGGTTTATTTTGTATTTTGAAATAAATTCATCTAACACATTTCCATGTGGCTTGAAAAATATTATTTGCCCTATAATGTACTCAATTATTTAATAAATATTCGATATTATAAATAGTAAAGGGTGTTATAACCAGGCTGGAGTTGTTGGTGGTGTTGGCAGTCTCTTAAGAGTAACCGTGGATCACTTGCGTTAAGGATGCTACCAGCCCATAAATTAGTAATAAAACCGTTTATCAAATATTCGATATTTTAAGCTATCAATTCATTAAGAATAAATTTGCATCCAACTATAATTCCAGCTAATCCCCTACCTTTATTCAAATTTACATGTAACATTATTAGAATAGCGAAATTACCCAATATATTCACAACAGAGTGCACTCACACAACATTCATATGAACATATTTGTGTGTTCATATAACCTTAAATATTACAACGTTTTATGAATGGCACGAAGAAAATCACAAATCTGTTGAGCTACAGAAATTGGATAAAACCTTTCAGATAACGGCTATCACATAATTCTAAGAGATATGACGCCTGATAAAGACAATTCTAAAACACATCATGTTATTAAATTATCAGCTGCTAGGATGAGCACCAATGCAATTTAAAGGAACTGTAAAATTAAATAAATACAGACAACAATACAACATATTGATTAATATAATAAAAATTATGATATCATAAAACAAAAGTGATTTATATCTTGTTAAAATAGTGACTCTTGATAAATATGATTAAAATCGTTTTATAGCAAAACAGACAACATATATATTTCAAAATATTGACCACTAAAATATTATAAATATAAACTCTAAAGAATAATTGTTACTAAAAAAAATCAGACAAAATATAAAAATAGTTTATCTGAAGAAATAGCTTTATGATGATAACAACCTTAAAACACAAACTTTGATATACAACCATGACTTATAAAGAAATCTTTTAATCCGCACACGGTGAACCGTCGTTAACAGTCATTTATTACCGCTAAAATCCTTCGATTAATTGAAGTTTTTAGATTTACTGTAGGCCTATATATTTTTTGAATATTTAAATAAATTGGTTAGAAATTAACATCGCATTCAATTATGATCAAGTATTATCAAAATATAAACAGTAAATGCAACGATAAACTCGATTATAATATTGTTAGAATATTGGAATATTCCTTTTTAAGGAAAAATCAAATTTAAAACGATAAAGTTAGAGTATATATTATCACCTACAAAAAATGCAAATGGAAGAAGAGGAATGGAGTATTCGGCGATTTATACAATAAACATGTGATCAGAGTATAAAGAACTAATACATTCTCACAATGTTCTGTGGAAAAAAACATTTCTTTCGCGTATGAGCACACTGTTTCAGTGAGTTACAATTACTCTTAACTGAATACGCTATGAATCAATAAAAGATTCTAACTATTCACCAAATATCAAAGTATTATTTCTAACTCAAGTCCTTCATTTAAACATGACATTATATTTCATACTTATTAACTCTGGGATGACCACAAACATAACTGATCTATAGTATAAGCATGTCACTATTATAAATACTATGTGATATACATAAATATGATATCCTTAACTTCTAACTACAAACTTATTTAGGTCCTAGCGATATCACAAGCAACTGAAACTCATATGAGGCACCCGCAGCAGAGTAAGGTATGCCACAAGAGCACTCAGTGTCACCAGTTAGCAACCAAAGTGAGAGAAGAGTACATTTTGTTCCCATGGATATAGGACTAGTCGGCATCTACCTTTCATCTTATTGCACAAAATAAACTCCTTTCGGTCAATTAAAGTGTCAAAAATCCGACGTTTAGGAATGCTTGTTCTATGAAGCGAAATCAAATGCATATTGTACAAATCAACCGGTCGAGTAGTATGGCTATGTATTCACAACAACCTTTGTGTCATCAAAATTATGTACAAAGTACTAAACATTTTATACATATATAGGCCTACCGGTATGTACGTATGTATAAATGGAATGAAAACCATCATATTTACACCCATACACATCACAACCTTTTATCCTTATATCTTTTATCGACGTAAAATACAAATACCTGCATTTACTACATAAAAACAGCAATATCCTATTAATTGCGCACCATTTCTCTGAATTATGCATGCGATGCTTATTATCGTTTTATTATAATAATTCGACTAAACCCAAAACATCGAAAATGCTCAATTACAAGGAATGACCTTGATCTGTCGATCAAGAAATGAGGTAATCTTCAATTAATTCAGTTTCCATATAAATGCGTTTAAATGATAAACTCCATTTTCACAAGCAATGTCCCTTAAACATAACGTTCAATAATTACAAACTAGCACTATAAACCAGTCAACCTGTTGACCTTGACCAGGGCGATCAAGGTCAGGCGAGGCGTTCGATGGTGAGGTTGACCGCTTGACCCAAGCCGCGCAGAAAGTCGACGGCGTGCGAGTGCGAGACGCCGACGAAACTCTCCTCGTTTACCTGTGATCAATAAAGAGCAATGATATCTAGTGGCTGGCCGATTGATTAGTCTTTCACATAAGATACAGAGCTCAAAATAGTGTTAAATTAATTATAGGCCCATATACAGATGATATGTACAGGTAATCTGCAAATTGCGTTTCATATACTTAACATATCTGATGTTCAGTGAAAGTTATAAAACGACGAAAAATAATACAACTTTAATCAGAAGGAGTCGCTTCTAATCATACCAGTGGGTATTACCTGTAGGATTTTGTCGCCCGGTCTCAACACCCTAGATGCAGGACCATCAGCATTCACTTTCGTTACGAAAATACCCTGCCAACAAATAAAACAGCACATCTCAAAGACGTACTATGCCTAGGCTTAGCGTCTCAAATAAAAGCATTTAATGTACAATAACGTATCGATTATAAGGATTTTTAAGGAATTAAAATTAGACACTTTACGGTAACTAAATCTGTAAATATTACAAACGAAACCAGAAAAAATCGTGGCACAATTCAACAGAACTCACGTGGTCTCCAGGACGATAAGGGTTGCTGGGGCAACTACTGCCGCCTGCGATCGAAAAGCCTAAGCCGGGGTCCTTGATGACTTGCACCATCAACTGAAACCAGTCAACATATATGTTAAGCGTTTTGTTTTGTCAATTAGGCATTTTCTGTTCAAAAGAGTTAAAATCAAAAAGAATCTACGATAACGACAATCAAACTAATGTCTCAGTTTACGAAGCTATAAATGTTCCCTAGATTAATTAGTCATACATGGTGCAAGCCGGTATCTAAAACCGGCATCTGGGTTTAATATGCAATTACATACATGAAGTAGTAAAATCCTTACAATTCAAATATTTCAATCCTTCCAATTCAATTATCTTAAGCTACATTCCTGTATAAAAATACTGACCATGTCCACTGATCAAACTAAATACATGTAGACCTACATTGAATCCAATTGTATTATCGATGACGTCACAGCATGGGCTTACCTGGGTGACAGCGGGCTCAGGCAGCTTGCCGGGTGACGGTTGGGCGGACGGGGGAGAGTTGAGCGACGATTGAGACAGGCCTTTATAACATAAAATATTATTTTTTCTTAAGTTTATGTATTATTACACCATGGTTCAAAACTGGATACTAACATCATTAACAATTCCTTTGAGTTGACTTTTTCAAGAAGCAGGACAAATACTTTATATATAGCTATGAATTTGAAAACAAGAGATAACAACATACGATATACAAGTTGGTGCTACGTGCCTTTATGGTGTTAAAGCAAAGATAACCAATGGTTTTTACGTACCGGTGGCACCGTGGCTTTGGCCATAGCCGCTGTCCAAGGAGCTGGCTACTTTAGCGGCGGGTCCATCTCGCTTGAACACGGCCACGTCTTTTTCGTAGTTACCCAAACCATGTCCACCAGATCCACGATTAGGTGTAGACCTGGCGGGGTTACTCTGATCGAAATGCAGGCCCCTTGCTGACCTACGACGGGGTGCTGGTTCTTGTGCTAGCTGCTGAATAGGCTGTTGTTGCGCTGACGGTGAGTGATATGTATTCTTACTGGCACTGAGTGATGGGTTCGAACCTGCTTGCTGTTGTGGAGTAGCGGTGCCATGATAATTTGGAGACTGATATGTGTTTGGCGTTCTGGGTGAGTTAACGTCTACAGAGTTCATGTTTATATCGCCATGGGCATTCAGGCGGCGTTTGTCAGGGGTGTTATATGCTGAGTGACTTTCTTTGACTTCGGATATGTCGGTCAGAGTATGCGACCGCATGCTTTCATAAGCCGCATTCGATGTTTTCTGTGTTGACGGCAGTGTAAACGATTTGCTCACCAGACCACTGTTACGATATGAGGCATCACCCGCTTGTGAGCCTTTTTGAGGAGTTGATTGATATGACCTTGGCTGTCCATGACTACTAATTTGACCTTGATTGTATATTTGACCTTGATTTGACACCGGATGATTTTGACTCGATATTTGACCTTGACTTGGCGCGTGACCATGACTAGAGACGGTTGACCTTGGCGAGTCAATATAAGACGAAGAGAGTGAGGCTGCTTGATTGGATTTTAATGGCGATGAATAGGAAGGCGCAGGTTGGTCACTGCGTTGTTCGCCCACATTTAGAGATGCGCGCGTCTTCTGGAAGACATAAAACAAAGAACGTTTATATTGTTACAATGATTTTCGCTTATATAGGATTTTTTCTAAAGAAAAGCATCTCAATAGTGTTAAAACCAACTTTATGAGGCTGTTTCTGGGTAAATAAATATTTGTAAACAAACATAACTCTCCTTTAAAGCCTTTAATTAGGACTCTCATAGCTCTATATCAAGTTGATCTCATAGTGGTCACCAAGAGGCGCCTACCCATTTACTTTACACATTTGAGGAGACACAGGGGGCTTTATTTAACGTGACCCACTGAATACATGCATAGCAATTGCCTGCCAACGCTATCTCGTATTTGTCACAACCGTAACTTCTCGTCTGACCTTGTTGGTCGTTATAAGTACGCCGAGGACAGTTACGAGTGCTCGTCACTAATGTCAATTACGCTGAGCAGCCGTCGCCGCTTATAATCCACTGACCCACAGGCTAATATTAGCGATATGGCACTTAGTCGAGCGGAAATCTCATGAATAGATTATTCAAATTTATTGCAGGCGGAAGCTACTAAGTCGTTTTGTTTTAATTTTGTACTTTTTTACAACACGAATTTAATTCAAATAGAAGAGTCTCGTCGTGATTCGGGGTTTTCAATTTGAATATGATTTTTTACTTAGCAATCACATTATCTCGAGATTACAGGTTATGTTGAGATTATTAAAAGGTCAGTAACATCCACGTAAAATATTACACGAGTAAGGGGATATTTTTTATACATTTAGTTAATTAGAATTAGAAATAATGAGCAAGGTATTAAATACATGTAGATGAAAACTCATTAGTCCTTTCTTTACATTAGCCATTTGGAATAATAGTTTAAACCAAGATATCGTACAGTAAGAAATAATATTTGTTTAAAACAGTCCAGCATTCACACTATGTGACTTAAACTGCATAAGAATTTCGGATCAAGAAATCATGAATAAATGAAATAGTAATGATCGTTTCAATGTTTTTTTTCTGCCGATTCTGTGAGATATGAAATATTCCTGGTATATAAACACGTTCACCACCACCAAGCAACATTTCATATTATGCACCAATATTATACAGTTTCATTAAAATATAGCCAGCTCATCAATAACATTTAATTTTGCAATTTTGAAGCAAGTGGTTGAAATCAGTCGGATACAGTAGAACCTTCAATACGATTGAAACTGCTCCTTTTCTCTTGAAACATATCCCTTCTCCGAACACCGCAAGCCAAATCAGAGCGCTGAATTATTAGCAATAGATACACTGTATTTACATTCATGTATTTGAAATGTAAACACTCTTTATTTTACATGTTAAATCGTCGTTAAATGAATGTTCACTCAGAATGTTTCACAGACGTGGTTCGTGCACTTGTTATTTTATTTGATGTGATAAACTATAGTTAAAACAAATACTTTTTCATATTCAAGAGTGTTCACATTTCATATTAAATATGAGGCTATGAAAAAGCATTATGATGAGTTAATTGCAGATTAAGCCCTTATTCCTACAATCGTGAAGAATGTTTTTTTTTTCATTTTGCTAAAATTAATCTATACACATCAACATGTAAGACCTAATGCAAGCACCTCCAAAATCAAATACTGAAAACAAATCAAAGTTGTACAACAAAATAAAATTGAATTTAGTCTGAAATCTAGTCAGAGGGCTTCTACTAAATTTTAATTAATCAGAAGCTTTGTCGCGACAATCCACGACAATAGTTAAATAAAGAATCAGGTGTTTTTTCGACATTCAGGGAGTTATGACCCCTTCAATATTGTCTTTAGGCTATTATAGAAAACGACAAATTTTGAAGCGCTTGCATTATGGAAACAAAGAGGAATATAACTAAAGGGGCATCAACTGCATTTTACAAGCACCTGGCATCGCCCTCCTCACCGCTATCTCGCCACTACACTCGCCTACTCGCCGCTACTCAAGCTGCAGCAACACAACAAAAGGGTCACCAAAGGTCACCATGGGGTCACCACGTGGGAGGTAAACATATGAGTCTAACAGAGTCTAATATTGCTCATGTATGGGATGGGTGCTTGAAATTCGACCCAACATGAGCAATGCTATTGAATTTCACTAAGAAGAAAGAAGATATTTGAATCTAAATTTACTCGAACTTTTATCTTGTTAAATATTTTAACTGTTGCTTTTTTTAAGGGAAACGTGACAATACGCTTAACGATTACTAAATTAGCATTTATCCTGAAATTTATAAATTCATGAAGAATTGTTGTATATTTTAGTTGCGTTTGCTGTACTTTCAATGAATATAATTTATTGACAAGGGAATCATAAAGGTGTTAGTAGTCTCAATCACACAGACTCGATCCCTACCTGTTTCCGCCTGCGCGCCGAGTCGTTAGGTGATTTCTGGAGTCGCACAGACGCTTCATACAGCTGTGCACGATAACGGTCATCATCCGAACTGCCATCTTCTCGAGCCCCTCCCCCGCCCAAATTCTCTGGCTTACTCGACCCTACCCCGCTATTTCTATTTGAGTTCATTATGGGCGTATGGTTGTTGGATACAGGAACGGCGGTGCTGTGGTTGTGGCGAGTTTGTTGATTTTGTTGCTGAGGGGGTTTCTCGTACATTTGGTCACTTCGTAAGGCGTGTTGCTTGTGAGATGCAGCTGATGGCGGGTTATAGTTCCCATTAGCAGTTTGATAATTGAAATTGACTTGTTCGGGGGCGACCACAGCGGGTTGGTTAAACTGTGCCAACATAGCATATTTCTGTTGCTTCCGACGTTGACGCGAGTTCATGGCTTCAAAGTCACTTGCGTATCCCTGGCTGCCACCATATCGCTGCTTACGTCCCGAAACACTACCACGGCCACCACTCCAATCACTATTATAACCCCCACCACCAACGACGCTTCCACCGCCTGAATGGCGATACCCAGCAGTGTCACTTCGGTATCCCTCAGCACCATATGCAACCCCTTCACTTCGATAGCCGATATCTGACTCATATCCACCGCGTCTATGAACTGATGCCCCGGCATGACGCGACTGGTGACGCCGTTGCGAACCAGATCCACTGCCGCCTTGTTGATTCCACTGACGCTGTCGGTCACTCTTAGCTTGCAAATCGCGCATGAAGTCAGCGTACGTACGTGGTACGTCTTGGTAGCTGGTGTCCGTGTTTCGAGGCGCTGCTTTACGCTGGTTGGCAGCCATGAGTTGTGGCATAGGCTGATAGGCGGGTTGGATGGAAGAGGGGTAACGGGCATCCGCGGTTAAGACTTCCCCGTTGCTATGGTTATGTTGCGGTGCTGCATTATGACCGGGATTCGGGTGAACACCGCCGTTTATTGATTGGTTGCTAATATGAGTTTGTTGTGGGTTTGGCGGATGGTTTACATGGTTTGGTGGCTGGTTGCTAGGCAGATGCTGGTTGCTAAGGGGGTTGCTTAGACGATGGGCAGGGGCACTGGCAGTATTGGCATGGCGCTGGGTGGCAGGACTGGCTGTGTGGTTACTCAAACGCCGCGCTCTGTCAGCGCCATCTGTAAAACCGCCATCGTCTTCTTCGTCACGTGACCCTCCTTTGCCTATATGCACATGGGAGAAAAATAATACATTAACAGAAACTGAAATTTGATGCGCATTTAAACTGGAATCCTTAAATTGAGGAATAAATTGTATTCACGGTTAAATAGACCCTCCAAAATTTAATACATGCGATTTGTTCTTATTATGAAGTAAACTTTAAATTGATACGATGATGTAATACTGCTAATTAATGACGCGTGTATAATGTTCTAAGGGGCATCCTAAAACTATGTCTGAATAACCATCGCACCTCTATTAGCCGAACCCTGTGACTTGTGCGAGCGGTCACTGTCGTAGTCTTGCGAGTGACGCCGACGAAGCCGCGCTTTGTCCCGCTGCTGCTTTTCCTGAAAACACGAAAAAGAAGTGAACGAAAAATGAACGAGAAAGTAAGAAATGTGAATAAGTCTATTATGGCCGTTAAAAAAAGAATTATCACATTGCAATCGAAGTTCTCTCGAAGTTTGTGTTGAAAATGTTTATTTTTGATTAATATTTTATTATCAAATCGTTCATGATATCTCATTCGGTATATGAATAACTGAAATTGTAAAATTTGTGATTAATAATTATATAGTTTTATTATATGTACAATATGAATTTTTGACTATGGATAGCATAATGAAGATGTTATTTTTGTTCACATTAATTATCAAACTGAACTCATATTTTCCAGGGCCATTTAATTGCTTACATTTGTTTGCGAATGTGAAATTATTTATGAAAAGTAATGAAAACAGACCTGACACAAATGCTATTTCGAACATTCAAGATTGATTGTAATATCGAGTTGATTTGGTACGTAACCACTCACTAATTGAACATAATGATCCTTAAAGTATATTATTTATCGCATAGAAAATACACAATTGCCTCAGAAGTTTACTGATAAAGAGAGACGTCCGCAGTAAATAACAATAAGATTGAACAAAGTAAAATAATAAGAACACATTCAAAATGAAATAAACATACATTATATAATGAACAGCAAATTACAAACAAACAAAAATCGTTGCTTAAACCACGCAGAACACAAATCCAGTTGGCAACAAAACGAATTGAATATGACAACGAAAATGGTTAGGTAATAGCGTTTATTTTCTATTTGATTTACTTGTTAATTAGAGTGCACAAAAATACACAAGAGTTAAATGCCTATAATGATTGAGATCCAGGCATCAAACGTGAAAGAGTGTTCCTACCAAACTAATAAATATTTGAAATATATACGGAACGACCAAGGTTTGAGAAAATTAACGCAGAGATAATTGGAAGTTAACGACAAGCACATTTGGTGACAAATGGGCAAAAGTCCAATAAGACTTCAGTGAAGATAGTTTTGACTCAATTTGTCTTTGTGAGTTTAATAACAGAGCCATCATCAAAAAATGATTTCAAATCAATTCTTTCTGCTAGTTTGATTGCAATGCGTAGAAAGATGCCAAAGATATATCAAATACATATCATTCAGTATAAGATCTCGTAAGCCCGATGTAAAACACATGTACCGGTTTATTTTCGGTAGCCTTCTATTCCGAAACGAAGTCCAAAATCACTTTTGACAAATGAAATTGACCCACATCCTTGCAAAAAAGTCGACCGTGTCTGATTAACCATAGCAGCCATGTTGATTAATTCGTGCCAAAACCTTTCTTTCTGATCGAATCAAGCGGGATGAATACTGCTGTTAGTGGGCGAAAGTGCAGAGGTAAAACATGATTTTCTTTGCCCTGCCGTGTTAAAGCACGCGACCCTAAATCTGGTTTGGTTTCCGGAACTACTAAAACACGTTAAATGTCAAGTCAAAAACTGACAAACCTTGGCAAAAAACATAATTGACAAGTTAATCATTTGCCCCGCAAGACTTAATTCTTTCACAAAATTTAAGCAATTTATGTATCATCTAAAAACTCATTCTATTGCCTGGAATGGAAATAGTGCCTTTACAACGCCTCATCATAAATAAAAGTAGCAATATTTAAGGAGAACCCGGCCCAAAACATACATTTAAAATAAAGTTTGTTAGGATAAAGCAGAGTTAATTGCAACAGGACATATGAAGACAGCTTAAATGTCAAGCTTATTTAGTAAAGAAAAAGAATGAAAGGGGTAATGGGGTACAGATGACAACAACTTAATCGCAGATGCCAAACTAAAAATACAAAAATAAAACGTCTAATTCATATTTAATTAATATTAATGGTGAGTCTGACATGGGTAAATATCGCTGATATTTAATAGTAGTTAGCGCTAGAAAACACCCTAAAAGTGTAATTGGCATTAGATAAAAGGTTGCGTAATGGAAAAAACATAAATTCTTATGAAAGCCATAAGCAAATACACCTGATATGATAACGAAGATTGAAATGAAATAATATTAGAGGGAAATGGAAAGAAGCATGAATATACAGCGACACATTTATAAAGTTAAAAGCTTCATTTAAGGGCGTCGTATTTGAAATCACATGGAGAAGCGACACATCGAGTACATCCGCGAAATTGAGGTTAAGACCACATGAAGTATGAAACTGGAAGCGAGAAGAAATATGTACATTTAAAGAAGATGAAAGATTAAGGGTAGTTTTAACATTCAGGTATACATGTTGTGTATTTGCATGTACATGTATATACAAGGTGCAAGGTATGTGAAGGATTTTAAAGATATACATCAGAAATGAGGGGCCACAGCAAAAACAGCCCCGGACACACAAGGCTACCTTATCCGCACGTAACAGCACGTGGCGTTCGGCAAGCAGGGGACTCGTGGGGGCCGGAGGAGGACCGTCCCAGTACTCGACCGGAGAAGGCTCTTTGTTCCGAATGGAGCGGACCTGTTATACAGATGAGGTGTATGTGAAAAGTGGTAGAGAGAGAAGAGGGAGAAAGATTGGTTGATATGGTGTGTTGTATAAAAGTAAAGGGCAGCATAGGTAGGAGACGGACAACAATATTGGTATCAAGAGAGTTGTAAACTAGAGTTTCGAAATGGAAAGTATAATATATTTTTAGTGAAAAAGTCAATGAGATTAAAAACATTGCGTCTGGGGAGTTTATAAAGCAATTCATTTTAGTGTGCTAGGAAAGGGAGGCTTGATGTTTACGATGTTGCTACTTCAAAATATATTGTTTCTTATTCTCAGGCTTGCGCGATCACCATGAAATTAGTTAACAACATAAAGAATTGGTTAAAACTTTCTTAGCAGAGAACTTGTTATGCAATATTATTCAGTCAAATGATTATCAACAATGTTACTAGGTATCTATTAAGCAGATATTATCAATGCAACGAAACAACGAACCACTACGCGCATTATTCATAACAGTACAATAACTATCCTTTATAACAAGCTTCTTCACTACAAACATTTTCTATATTTCAAATAGCATATCCATATACCCCTATGAGCGCGTATTAAACAAAACCCCAGCGCGTCCTGGTGCGCTTTTTTGCGTCCTGAGGACGCGTATGGTCTCGTATGGTTTCGTCCATACGCGTACAAGATAAAACATAGGACTCGTCCAGTTGCGCTTTTTCTATTATCCGAAGTGACACATTCATGAACTTTATTTACACAAATCTTTTATCGGCGCCATCTCATACATATGCTATTGTGTTTGCCTGCATTTCTAGCATAGGGACAAAACATGAATATCTTCATCTGGGTTTTTTAATCTATATGTATAGTGTTTATTTTTACCATTTTTGTCAATAATAAATATTTTAGGGTGGCCAATCTCCAGTCAGTTTCCCTGATATTTCCCTGATCCAACATTGATTCTGGCCCGATCTAAACAGCTACTTTCATAACCAACTATATATCACCGATAGCTAATTTTACGTTTATTTTGAGTCGGTTCAATGTAGTAGAGTTTAGTCGACCAAGATTGATTCTGGCCCGATCAAAACAGCTACTTTTATAACCAACTATACCTAGTTAATGGTATCCGCCCAAAAAGTCTCCGGCCAAAATGTTTCTGGGCATAAAGTCTCTAAAAATGACAAGATGTGCCAACAAGTCTCCAGCCAAAAAGTCTCTGGGCATAAAGTTTCCGGCCATAACGTCTCCAGAAATGACCGCATGTGCCAAAAAGTGTCCAGTCAAAAAGTCTCCAAAACTTATCAATAAGTTAATTGTTTATTTTAAATAAGGGCATGCCAAGATATGCTTATTTATATATTAATAAATATCTCTGATTTATTAATCAGTGCTACTTAGGTATAAAGATCTATTTTGGTATTTGATACATTTAGCTAATGATTGACGCATTTAATTGGTGCACCATGCATTTTGTCTGATAGTGACTGTAGATGGTTAGCAATTAAGAATCTGATTACTGACTGTCTCAATTATACTACATGTAGATGATCATAGATATGTCCATGCTTATGCTGTAAATATAGGAATTAAAAGTGTGAGCGTTACGTTTTTACTCATTTATAACATACAGAGTGTTTAGTGATTGGAGACTTTTTGGCCGGAAATTTGTTTGACACATCCAGTTACTTTCAGAGACTTTATGGCAGGAGACTTTTCGGCCGGAGACTTTTTGGCTGGAGACTTTTTGGCGTTTCATGTCACTTTTCGAGACTTTATGGCGGGAAACTTTTTGGCCGGAGACTTTTTTTACCCAGATTCCTATTCAATATGCACGCGCCAGTTAAATCTTAGAGAAATCGTCATAAAATATGAGCGCCGAAGGCGCGAGCAAATTTAATTTAGAGCAATCATATAGAATAAAATGTAAATATTAAATATTTACATTTACAGGGAAAAAAGATAATTTCGTTATAATATTATATTATAACGAAATTATCTTTTTTTCCCTGATATTGAATGAAATTCCAATGTTCCCATGATTTTCTTTGACACTGGTCATCTTATTATCTATACTTTTCTTTGGATCAAAGGATTGTCTTGTTTTTATTTTTAATAACGTCGCATATTCCAAACCGATTACAAGCGCAACAATGACACTGATCCATGACCGTACTAATCCTAATCCATAG
>LQRL01090014.1:0-18929 GCA_001703475.1 Hydroides elegans
TATATATATAATGTTTATGCATTAGTTAAACATATGTAATACTACTTTAGTGCTGTTTATTATTAAATACAGTCATATTGTGAATGCTTGTAAACGCTTTGATGTTTTTCTGAATAAAACTTTTCTTTGGACCTTTAATGTACTACATTTGTAAAACATGCATATCCGCATGTATTGTATATGTTTGTTTTGACATTTCCTTGCATGAGTTGCAAACTCCTTACTAAACCTGAACACCTAGAGTTTACCAGATACACACCACATTGAATATACATCTTTTCATTGGATGAATAGGTAAATATTTAATTATTTAATGTTGTTGTTATTAAGCATTAACAACAGTTAAGATTTGAATATTTCAAAATATGCCCATCCTATTAAAACACAAAGCCAATGTGGGCCAGTGTGCAAGTAATTTATGAAAATAAACATGTTATATGCCTTTACACGTATTTATATTATGGTTATTTTAGTGATTTATTTCAAATACTATTTCAAAGGCGATAAAGGCAATGCAATTATTATTTACAAGATGCTAACATAATATGTATGTAACAGAAGGATAATCCATATGTTACTTTGTCGAAAGAAAATATGTAATTGTGGATATGAGAAGGATATATATATATATTCAACAAAGTTCAAACGCTATAAAACAGTTGCATTAAAATATATTAAAGGTTGTAGAAAGAAATTAACACCACATTATAACCTACACTTCCTAAAAGTTAGTAATTGGATGGTTTTAATATTTTTTTTCATCAGCAATATACTTATGTTTTATTGAATAAGAATGGATGTTATTATGACGGTAACGAAAAATATCTTGGAAAATTATTTTCATATTCCAAAGGAATTTGGTACTATGAAATCAAGAGGTAATCATATGAATATTTTGATGTTTGGGTTATAGAGTTATATTAATCAGGCTTTAAGACGACAAAAATATTTAGCAACAGATTTTTAGATTGAAATCGAACTCTTTTAAAAGTCAAAATAATATTAATCAGTATTATAAACATTGACTTAGCATCTCTTTTATTCGTAAAATTAAAGTGTCAAATTACAGGTCAATTGATGCGGCTTTATTTCATTGCACACCATGTCATTCTTGGTGAGTTAGGCATTATAGTGCAACATCCAGAACAGTACCTACATATTTAGAAGCTTTTTGATAAAAACAAAAACTTAATGATACTAATTGCTTAGAAGCATTTCCATTTTTCAGATAAATTACGAAAGTTCGATTTTTAAAGAGTCAATAAAGACACGACTTAGCTTGTGTTACTGTGCTGCATTGATTAAATTAATAGTTTATCCAAAGTGATGTGTTATATCTACCAATTGAATTATAATTAGATTCATAGAAAAACATATTTCGGTGATTGATCATATTTTCTTTCGGCTCAAACAACAAACTTAAGTCATATCAACGTTTCATTTAGAATTTTCTGTTATAGGTGTGAGCATAATGTACCTTGCTCTCATGGCTTTTGTCGCTTTACAAAACAGCGTGGACGTACAATTCATACGAATCAAACTAGAACTAAACGATGAAAAGCTTCAGGAAAGGGTATTTATTTTATAGCGTAACATTTTTGTGAAATTTCAATATATATCACGTTGTTATGAGCTTTGCAAAGAAGGCTGTAACTTATTGTTATATTTCTAGTTTACTCATATTAAAAAACTCATATGTTTTTAATTCTATTTGTCTATGAAACATTAACATTTTCTCTAGGAATTCGCCAGTAATTGTTCAATATTATCGCTTCCTAGAATTTGGAATGAGCTAGATATTTACTCATTTTCTCATGTTTATGGTGCAGTTGTTATCGCGCTGGAGATTAGAAACTATTTCATGTGCTGGTTATTAGGTTTTACATGGGAATTGACAGAGGTAGGTTATCAATTTAATTACTTCCACATTTTAAATATTCACTCTGGATTCATGCATTATATTTGAGTGAAATAGTATAATGAAATTGTATCATGTAGATATCAAGTTGAATTATGAACGTAGAATATTAACACTAACTTTTACTGTCCTTGTTTGCTAAGAGGATATCAAACATATGTAATAATCTTAACTTAATATTAAAAAAAAACTGATCTTGTAGATAATATTTGCACATTTAATTCCTGCATTTACGGAGTGTTTGTGGGATTCGTTCATCTTAGACGTTTGTGTTTGCAACGCGTTGGGTTTTTATCTTGGAATTAGATTACTTAAACGAGCCAAGCTGGAATTATTTTGTTGGACCAACGTCAGGATTGATAGGTAGTCTGGTTAATATGTCTAAGATTGTAATGTATGGTTGAAGATAGATGGTACTATATTATGACGTATAATTGTATGTAAAGTGGTTAATGAATTAAAAACGTTCATAGGCTACTTAAGAATAAACAATTTTCACACTCATGGTATCAGCAATAAAAACATTAAACTATAAAATGTTTCAATGGATTTTTATTTTTTTTTATGGCGAAATATATAATATATTAATAAACATTTCTTTTCTTTCCTATCAGATACACTAGACATGGAGAAGTTTGTAATTGCTCTAATGGCGAAGACTCACCAATATCTACTGAGCCCCTGTTCGATATAAAATGTTTTACTATGAGAGTTGCTATGCTATTCATACTTCTATTTCTTATTAATGTAAGTAATCATCCCCTATTATCATACTCTGCGTTTTAAGTTATATTTTGGAACATATCAAAATTTTATACAAGGTTGATATCCTAACGTTTAGAATAGTTAAACTGTATGAAGAGTATTGAATGTCTTATATTCTGGTAATTAAAATGATACACTTCCTCGTTTCTGTACTTTTAATAACTTATTTCAAGCATTCAAATACACATTTGAAAGCAGGTTGTCTAATGCAAATCATTTTATAAAATATGAAAATTAAAATCAATTCATTTACAGATGAGTGGTTTAAATACATTCTTTATACTGCATATATTTGACATTCCACCAACACACTTATTTTGGTTGATTAGAAATGCTATTATATGGATAATAATTATACCTTCAATTAGGTAATAGTATTCTATTTTTGTTGGTGTGTAAACTATTAGCTATATATCTTGAAATGGTGGACCAAACATTTAGTTAAAATGTGATAAAGACTCAAATATAATACTTGAATGCAAATTAAGATTTGGCAACTTAGCTATGTTCTTGTAAATAAATTGACAGATATTTTAGGACGATATATAAACACAATTGTTTAAATATTAGATTAGTTCTAATAATACTAATAATCGAATAATGAAACAAATCTCTACCATAATTAGCAACTATTGAATATTTTTTCAACAGAGATTTATACAATTATGTGACAGACCCTGATCTTCAACATCTTGGAAATAGTTTCTGGCTGTATATGTGAGGATGTTTTCTGAAAATAATTTTTGATATAATTGAATTACTCCTTTTTACTGGATTCCAAATCAACATTAATGGCTTGACCATTTAGTTTTGTGCTCAAAAGCATAGTTACCTCAAATTTATACTAAACAACATTTATTGAGAATAAATAGGTGATGTTTAAGGGAAAACCAAACTTGTATTTTATGTGTGCTTGCAGATTATTCAATAGCATGGAATGGCAATCGCAATAAAGTTTGGCAGTTTCTTGTTTCGAAGATTAGCATTGCATAATGAGACTCTTTGGATATCTATGCAGGTTATTGGAATAATAATATATTGATGTTTACATTAATAAATAACAAGCTAAAAATTTTATAGAATGATTTTTAATCACATTAAATTACGTTAACTTATAAAACTAGTAACACACTGCGGAATTTTACAATATTTGAAAAAAAATTAATCTTTTTTTCAGATTATAGCTGCAATCATAGTCAAAAGTATTTGTTTATATATAGACAAGCACACCAAAGATGTAAAACAATGAGCTCAATTATTCAAAAAACACACATTATGATTATCGTGCAGTATTTTTCATAAACAATAATTTGTTATTGATATAGTCTAATGTCAGATCGAGTTAACACTTAAATTAGTGTTGAGTTACAAATGTAACACTCTTGCACTGTTAATAGCTTGCGTTTGGTAAGGTTAGGATAGTTAAAAACCTTGTCCAAATGTATTAATTGCAGTACAAACACCGGCACAAAGTATCTAAAATATTAAAATATTTTAATTTAGATAATGTTGTCAATAAAATGTATATTTCCTTATATAATTAAGTGAACACTGAGTTACAAAATATTTCCCGGAAACTTGAGACCTTAACACAAAACATACTTTTTGAGCTTTTGAGGCATGCAATGTGACGTTTGTTAACATCATGCTTTTTCATGGACAATCCTTACTTCTGATAACATACTTATTGTACTGTCACTCGGATAATCATATCCTAATACTTGTTAGCTTTAAAAATGTATTGAGGTGTTTTTTATATTCAAGGTGACGTACATCTAAGATGGTACATATTTACTAGGTGCGAGTATCATATTTGAAACCTGATACAAGTGTCCCATGGTTTTCGCGAAACAAACGTTAAATGATTCAAAAGCTATTCTATTTAATTGAAAGATTCCGTGCATAAAGGGTAATCAAGTGCAAATACGATAAGTAAAATAAATTGAACTGTCAATAAAACACCTTTTTGATTTGATTGACTATTAACAATTTGATACCTGCATAAACATCCAGCAAATTACAGCACATATATTGATGAATTTGAAAAGATTTTCTCCAAATTTTATGGATATAAGAAGTTCGACGAGTGTTATACATCTAAAGCATGTACCAATAAATATTTGTATAAATCGATTAAATATTTTGTTAAGAAAAACAAAATGCATGTAAGCTATGTGCTTCATACTGAGTGACTTTAGATTCATGTTACGTTAAAGTGGTCATGTTTCAATCATGAATAGTTTTTATCTAATAAACATTTTTTTTTATTTAATGAACAATATAATTATAACAATTTAACAAGTCAATTATTTGAGGCATTAAATCATATAATATAAGAGTTACAAATGAGATACAAAATATCTCATTTATTAAGAAGTGTATAAACACGACATAGCACATTAATCACGCATTACGCCGTGTGTTTCCCGATAACTGGATGTCAAATGCGTTTTTTAAATGTCAAAATGCGTTTTTACCAATAATATTTAGACCGTATGCTGTCGCAATCACTAGATCTCCATTAGACATATCACACACATCATACACCCAGCCCATGTCACCATTGTGTATGTTATTCACTTGCTTGAGCGTTGACTCATACGCTGTTATCCCGCCTCTGTGACACTGATAGAGCATATTACCAATATTGCGAAGGCAGTGTGGCTCTCCTGGCAATTTAAGTGATTGATGGCGCTTCCATCGTCTGCTGCTTATCAACTCAAGGGAAGGATTGGCGATAGTTGACCGATCCTTGAACATATGTAAATTAATAATGCGGTGATATTATTACAAAAATAGCTAAAGATGGTAATTGAAAGCACATTCAGACACAATCAGAACATTGTTAATTTAGGAGTTTAGATTATTGGATAATAATGGATCAGTAATTACCTCGCCGATGTAAATGACGTTAGATGGTTAACATATATCGGCTCAAAACATTAATAATTTATAAGCGGACAATGATGTATTTGCAATTATGGGTATAAGAAGGTTTTATAAATAGAAGAGGTAGCATTGAGTGATAATAATTTACGATTCAATCGTTTCCTTCTTGGATTTGGCCATTATAATGTTGTTTTGATAATATTATAATGCACACTTACAATAGTGTAAGTTTTGTACTGTAATGTATCATTTCACTTATATCAGTTGCTAAAGCAACATTAAAAACATCAAAATTGGTATTAAAGTTGTAGTCATTATAACCTATTCTAGATCAAAATAATTTTGCTTACATTTTGTGTTATTCTACCCTCCGTGATCTCCAAGGTAGCAGCCTGAGCATTCCATCCTCTAACACGTTGGATTTTGATAGTGATGCTCGGAATAGACATATTCGGGGATTTGATTTTTCTCGTCAGGTCGTTTGCCTCTACTACAACACTGCCAGCATCGATCGCTAGTTTTGGATCTTTGTTTGTTATGGAATTCACCCATGATTTCGATTTTGCTTCACATTCAATGACCTGCTTTTGATGTTTTGATATCTCTTGCTCAAGAAAGGACAAATATTTATCAGTGCGCGTTAAGATATCATGGTCAATGCGATTGAATGTGTTGTTTATTTCCAATATCAAGCCGTAAGTTTGATGTCTTGCGTTTTCTTCGGTTCGGCTTCTAGTGTTTTGATATACGTGTAAAATTCATCGATCTTAACTTTGAGGCCGTCTATTTTAGTTTGCAACAATGACTCGACCATTTTGTTCTTAACTGATAATTTCTCGATGTGATGATCTTTTGTAAACGTGATGTTTAAGTGAATATTTTTGCACGGATTGCAAATCCACTGTTTGCATTCAACACACCAAAACGCTATTTCATTTTCTTTGCAAAGTTAACATTTCTTTGAGGCAGTCACAATGTGTTCCGGAGGATGTGAAGCTTCAGGATATGTTGAAGCAGTTGCCACCACCAATTTGCGATTGAATTCCGCTTCAAGTTCATGGAATGCCTGAACAAAGTTCTCAGTTTGAAAATCGTGAACGATCTTATCAGCAGAACAAACATCTTTACAAAGCGGACATTCTAATGTTGATCCTTTCGTGAGTACGTTTATACATTTTTCACAATATGAATGGCGACATGGTAAGAGTTTTGGATTATCAAATATTTCAAAACAAACAGTGCATTCCGTTGCTCTTTGTGCTGAAGCGATATTTTATTTAATAATCTCTTAACTGTTTTAATTGAACCGTAGTTTCGTTACAATTGTTAAATATTATCCCATTTAGGTAGATCCGATAGCTTTATTCAGGCAATAAAAACATTTAAATCATTGGAATTAAAATAGTTGTTAGATTAAACAGTGTTTCTGATGTACATTGCACTGTAATGTTTATATTATTGTCAAAGGGACGACTATTATACATCTACAGTATGTAGCATCCAACTTGAGACACAGATTTATAAGAAGTCTCACTTCACCTGAGTAGATATTGTGATAAGTCCTTTATCAGGTAGTTTTATATATTGGATATTGTGTGACACTTGACCAAGCTATATGTGCATTCACCACCATCGATATCAACTTTTATGTATAAATTAATTGTATTAATCTAACATAATTGAAGATTATGGGTGGTATAAAATATATTGATACATATAAAAAGGCTTTATCATATATAAATATATATTTTTTACGCTGCGGTTCTGGGCGTGTTTTCCGATGTTATTGTATGCATATAAAGTTTGCTTTGAAATATCGAAAAAAATAATGAAATGCTGCATGAAATGTTTCAGCTTTAACATTTTAAAATTGTTTATAAACAGGATTATATTATCATATAATATAACAACGTATATTTCAGACACAAGTTAATGGAATTGGATACATGTTTGGCAAAAGTTTCTTGAATGTTTTCCTTTACTATTCAAGTCATAAATAATCAGGAGTTAGCTTCAAGCCATATTTGTTAAAAGAGTAAAATCCAATCTACTGTCAGAAGCTTTTGTGACATAATGCAAGCAGTTTTCACTTAAATTAACACATGTCCTTGAGGTGGTTGCCTTGTTATCGTCATATAGCTTGTTATAACAACATAAGTATACGTAAAGAACAAATTTCCTCTGATTTATAGGCATCTGAACTTACCCACCCCGATTGCCAGCGTTTGAAACCATCGTAATATCTTCTAATGTTTTTGTAGTAACGATAGCGTGTTATAGATACGCAAACGTTTGATGTTAACAACCCATTATAAAACTATAAACAATAACACACTGTGAATATGGGTTTGTTTATTATTATTCTATTGATTCTAAAACATTCGAGTGAACATATGTTTGAATTTTGTAGATACACATAGACTTATCAATTTTATAGATAACGCTTATTTTAACTACATGTAAAGAAGAATAAAGTTTAGTGCAGTGAGTAATTATTCTATAGAACAACCATTATATTTGAATTCAAATCTAAACCTGTGATTGGTGCATAGCTAAATTGGTTGATGCTATAAGGAAACTCTTAACATATATCATGGTCATCTCCGTTCAGTGTCATATCTCTGCTATTCCAGTCGACACAGTGATTTCATGAAAGACTTGATCTGTGATATCTCAGTGACGTCAAACGTGGTCAGCTTTTGAGAGTCATGTGGGATCATGTGAGATCATGTGAGCCTTGTGATAGCTTACACAGCTCATGTGAGGCTATTGTGATATCTTATGATCTAATTGTGAGACTCACAGTATGATCCACACATAATGAGATTCACGTGAGTTCCACAGAAATCTCACATGAGATTCCGTGTTGACTGGGATGCCAATCTCAAGCATATCAATATGGCCTGTAGCCTCCTCGGCCTCCACGACCGCCTCTATTGTTATCATAAGAACCTGAAAATAGATTCAATAATAATAATAATAATTATTATTATATGATGGGGTTGTAACGCGCGTTTTGATTGGCCGAGAGCAAGTCAACAATACTCAATGTTGACTTGCTGAGGAATTGTTGCATGAAATGTTAGTCTATCCGAGTAATGTAAACAAAGAACATTTTTCATCATTTCACATTTCATTTTCGCCAAATCATCGTAGTTGTTATTCCAAACTTGAAAATTCATTAAAATCAATAAATCTACATTTATCAATTGTATTTTTTAAACGCGATTTGCGCGTGTACTCTGTGGTGTAGTGGTTAAGGTGCTCGCCTGCGGATCTAGAGGTCCCGAGTTCCAGCCCGATCACTGGGACATTTTTATTTTTAGTTTTTAGATTTTAAGTAAAAGATAGAAGAATTACCAAATAAATCAATTGTTTTAATGCCATTATTTGACAATCAAGTGATTTACATTGTCGATTTCGAATAATGTTAAAGTATCGAGTCCATTGCTCTACCGACTGAGCTAATGAGGACAACTGAATGTCGCGAAATAAAGTTATATATTTAAATGTTTTAATGATGAAAGCATATAATAAAGCATATGTTGACTTGTTTTCAGTAAACATGAAGATATTATTGACCTGATTTGAAAATGTTGCCCTAAAGGGCAACATTTCCAAATCAGGTCAATAATACTTCATGTTTACTGAAAACAAGTCAACATCTGCTAATTGACTATTTAATTGACTATGTCATTAGCACCAGGGCTATATGTTGTCGAAAATATAATATAATAATTGACTATTTTATTGACTAGTTCATTAACATCAGGGCTATATGTTGTCGAAAATGGTTCAGCAGACACCTTTTGAATGAACACTTGTGTCCCGAATTCAGAATTCAGAGTACAAAAGGCACATGGAGAATGTACTCACCCTGACCCGAATATCCTTGATTGTCGTAATCATTTCCTGCAAAACCACTATAACTACCATAACCGTCATATGAGTTGTCACCATAGTTACCACCAGTTGCACCACCATACTGGTCGCCATAACTACCATCACCGCCATAGGGGTTGCCATAACTACCACTATCATAACCACCGCGACCTCGGCCTCTCATACCTCCTCTGCCACCTCCCCGGCCCCCGCTTCCTGGGTCTATTTTATTGTTTAGTGAAAATATTAAGGTTAAAGTTAAAGTCGAAACGGGATCATTGATCCTCGCCGAAGAGCCCATCTCTTTTTCCTTAGCGTTTGGGCCAGACTCATGTGCAATGCCATGGAGGGTCCGCCACTCCTCTCTCACAGCGAGCCTGTTAACCTTCCCTGCTCTATAGGCAGGTACCCATTTATTTCACTGGCTGGGTCGACCATATGTGTGCTCTCCGTGCTGGGCTCGAACTCACGCCGTCTGATCAGTGCTTTATGCACTATCCAGCCACTATATCCACTCGGCCACGGAGAAGCACAAACATAAATATTTTTATATACTCAACATTGAAATAGTGAAAATATACATTAATATATATACATACATATTTTTATATTTATCCTTATACTTCTTGATAATGTATTTATTTTCATTCACAGTAGCCATCACGGCCACCTCCCAGAACTTGCTGTTCGTTGTTTTTTTTCCAGAGTCTATTTCAATGTTGAGTATATAAAAATATTTATGTTTAACTTGTTTATATAAAGATAGTGAAATATAAGCATATTATCATTTGAATTATAGTTGCCGCTATTTTTTGCCGAGGATTTTTTATTGTTAAAATCAAAAGGATTTCTTCACTATAGAAATCTCATTGATGCAGAAATAACATGCTAACAAGCAGAAGTGTTTAATACAGTCTATAGGGGCGATTCTCTTTGGTGAGTGTCGCAGCTTTTATTGTCGAACTCAACCTGATGAAATTAAACTTAACATGTTAATTATGTTATAATTGCAAACTAAATATTATATGCTTACTTTGCTCCGCTTTCTTAATTGATAATTTTCTTCCTTTCAGCTCAAGCGAATGTTCACCTGTCATATATAATTTATTATTGTACCAAAGCGCGAATCGTTTTGTACAATGTATCAAATATATACAGACAAACAATATGAACAATTCAATCAATATCATAGAACCATATATATTTGAATTTAAATGACGTATTTCACTGTAGATAGTTTCATAACTGGAATAAAACTGCAATATTGTGGTTTGAATTTTGTTCAATTTCACGAAAAAATGTTCATTCTACTCGAACCTTGTGGTAAGGATAAACGCTTGCAAAATTTCTGCAATAGCTCAGAAATGAAAAGAAAATCTAGTTTAACCAGCCATATGAGTTTAACAAAACTTGATCACCTTACTTACTTATTGCCAGCCGATCCGCCTGATCGGGTGTTGCGACACGGATAAATCCAAAACCCTTACATACTTCGGTCATTTTATCCTTCATGAAATCGACGGATAGAATTTCGAGAACAGAACCTTGTGGATGTCTTGAGTATAAATAGTTCTTAACATCTTCGGGTGTTAAGTCCAGATCCTTAAATCCACCAATGAACAGCTTCGTTGTTATAAGGTGTGCACCTTCGATATTCTGAAATAAAGAGCTTGTCAATGGTATGGCGCAGATAAAACCTTATATAATATGAAATAATATACATATAGTTTTTTTATATGTATAGCACACGGCTAGATGTTCTGCGTCGTCGAAAAGAACGTTATATTTTCGACCAGTATGAACGTTTCCATGGTATCATCATTCTTCGTCGCGGACGTACGTGTAGAACCAATGTAATTGTAACGTCGCGATGAAGTTGGAAATAACAGGGTTTAACTGACGTATGCATTATTCACATTCGGGTATTCTATAATCAGGTGTACATAAGTGGGGTCACGAACATGTCGAAATGAAAGTCATTCCAGTATAATTCTTATTATTTAATCTTATGTTTATCTCTCAGCGGTTATTGATCTATACGTCTTTATATTTAAGAAATACAAAAAAAAATAAGTCAGATTTCACTATTCTTAAAAAGGCACAAATAATTATTCAACTAAATATTTATATATTTTGGAAAATATAAATAGGTCCAAATTATAAAGAAAAAATATATAATAAGAAGCGGGACCAAAATAGAAAAATAATTATTTTTATTTTATTTTTTTTTTCATGATACTATTTTTGTACATCAGTTCATTTTTTTCTGTGTCTATTTATAAATAAGCTATATAAGTTATTTGTTTTTAGGCTAAAATGACCCGGGGATACTTCTCTTGAACAAACAAAAGCAATTATCGATTTTCTTATCGATTTTATTGAAATTTCAGCAATGGATTGATAGTGGTATTGAGGTTAGGTACGCTACACATTTTTTGGGGGATTTCGCAAAAGTGAGAGGGGTGCAATCTCAATACATATTTTAAGTATATGCGCCGGAATTTTTTTGTAACATGTGATTAAACCTCATATAAGTTTTTTGCTGATTTATAGATAACATTTTTCGATATTTCTGAATTGATAGCAAACTATAATATTTCGATTTTTATTTTATTCATTCGTCATAAAGAAAAATGTATAATCACATATATTACAGTTCAAAATAAAACGTAAAATTGATCTTAATCTAAAAATCTAAATCACATGAATCACAGGTCACATTAAAATGTAAAAAAAAATATATCAATAAATCGCTATGTATGTATTGCAAAAAAAATTAGGTATAATCATTTTTACATCCTATGGATACTGTTATGAGTTCTCTTATTGTTTAATAAAATAAACATCCTGAGGAGCTAATTAAGCTGATTAAAGCTTCTGAACCCTCTCCCTCCCCCATCCCCACCCATAAATCGTCATTGTCAATATTCTAACAAATGATCATAAGAAGTCATTTTAAATAAACATGCTTCACTTTGAATTTTTGTTTTACCAATTGTTCAGCATTTGGAAGCTCTTTCTCCGGAAAACTGTAATGACCTCGATTATTTTCAAGTTTTGGGGAACCAATAGAAATAAGGACATTCTCAATCGGTTCAAAAGAATCGTCATCAGTCCACACATAAACTTTGCCCTTCTTTGCCATATAGTTAATGTGAACACTGTTCTTGTTCGTTTCTTTGATATGTGCCATGTAAATGTAGTAACTATTGTAGTATTGAGATCTTAGCGATCTGAGTTCCACCTTTTATTCTGGAGTAGCCTTCTTACATGATAAACAAAAAACACGCCCACAATATTTAATAGGATCAATGTGTAGGCATAGACGGATTGATCGAAAAATGACACACTTTTCGGGGTCTTTTAAGATTTTGTCCCAAATATCTCATAAAACGTGTTAACTTTGCCATCGATTTGTATGTCATTAGAACACACTATCATAGCTCTTCAAAATCATATAGTTATAATTCCAATCATGAACCACGGTCTCAGTAAATATTGAATTAAAAAAATATAATAACGCACCACGTGCATAATCGAAAATTGACGCATCCGGTTTTTATAATAAACGAACAATGGCCTAAACCGATTTTGGATATAAAATACATATTATGTTATCAGGTATGTCAAATTGATCAACCATTCCAAAATTTAAGACAGTTCAATGGATGATAAGTATACCTTCATAACTCAACACTGAAAGGTATAGACATGCACTTCTGCGATCCAACAATAATGAATTTCAATAATGTTCCAGGTTAAAATAATCCGTAGATATGCATTTGCGTTAAATTATCAAAATAAAGCTTAAATTGGCTTATCCTACATGTTGATGATTAGATTATATGCAATTATATAGCTTAATTTAGTTAATTCAAGACATGATTCATGTATTATGATAGAATGACTATAAGCGCCGCAACTGAAGAAAATTTCATAAATATCTAGGATTTATCATATCCAAAATACATAAATCACAAAACAAATTTCAGATAAACATCGAAAAGATATTTCCGAACCGGTTATTTTAACAAAAGCATAAGTGCGTCATTTTTCGAGTATAGCACGTGTCCATCATTGTAACTTTTAATGAGCCATATTGCGAAACTAAGATTTATAATTCTATATCAAGTAACATTATTTTAAAAGGTAATGAAAGTGTGTTTCATTGATATACAGAACAATGACAGAGAAAACAATGACAGAGAAAAAATCAACATAAAAGCTAAAACGCTGTTGAAAAGTGCGTCATTTTTCTAATAGTCCGTCTACATGCCAAACATTTATAAACATTGTCTGAGTTACTTTATAGAAAAGTGGCACAATATTATACGAATAATGCATACGTCATTTCTCAGTGATTTCTAATTTTGAATGGCTTTTGGCATTTTTTTGTAATAATTCAATGAATTTTTATTTTTGTAAAAAAAACTTTATAATTTGAATCAATTAATTGAAACATCTGAAAATATGATAATTTTAACATATGTTTCAATAAAAGATATGTGGGTGTAGGAGGGGACGACGCCTTTTTATTCGACAAAAAAAGATTTTCTCAATAACATGATCATTTATTCGCAGTGATATTCTCATTCAGCTGAGAAGGTCTTTCAATAATGAACAAATGCAGAACGATTTAATAGCATTTATGACCAGTAGAGTCCCATGAAATTATATTCTAGAAATGTATGAGGTAAATAACATAGTATAATCAGACATGGGCACACTCGTGGTTTATCCCCCAGCAGAATTTTAGACGTTTGTGCTCTTATAATAAAGCGATATTATAAAATGGTGTATAGCTAAAGCTATTTAGAAAAAAAGTTTGATTAATGACCGGACCTTAAAAGAGTGCCCTGGTCATTGTTTGGGGTTTAGATCTTTGATATTTGTGAGCTAATTCCCGACTCTGATTCGGGTCAAAATATATGCAAATTCAAATTAACCCCTGCACATGACCCCTTGAATATAAGGGATGTTCCACAGGTTTCGCTGGACTTTGACTATTTCGGACGTGAAAGTAGGGTATAGGGTATATAAAATGTGTATACGTAATTGATTGCTAAGCAAGAAACTGCATGAAATAGTGCAATTTTGAATTATCTTGTTTCGATAAGTTAAAAGATATAACTGGTTTTCCGTGCGCTAAGATCTCAATACTACAATAGTCTTAGATTTTCCTTGAAGTTTGACCGCAATACATTGACCTTTTTTAAGGTCATATGGGTCAGGTATAGGTTGTGCCGTGTTTCGTGTTTTTGCTGTTTTGTCCCCTTTGGTTTGAGCTGTGGTTCGCGTTCGGTTTGAGCTTAGGTGCAGGTTCTTTTTCAGCAGTTTTTTTCTCACCATCATTTTTTTTGAGTGCAAATATTAGACTCTACGACGTGAACTTCCTTAATTTCGGAGGTGTATTCTTTTTGCAGGCAATTAAGCGGTTGATCCAGATGACAGTGACTACAATAGCATGAAAGTGGTCTAGTAGCGATTTTGTTGTTCTCTGCTTTACCTGATGGAATTTTCGAGTACCAGGTACTGGCTTAACTTCCGGTAGGTCCTCTCGGCTGCACCTAAGTTTGTCTACAAAGACAAATTCGCGTTTCGAAATGAAGGAATCACACTCGGAAACTTTCACTACTTTTGATTTTACAGATAATTTTGAGCTACAGCATTCCATCATTTCATTCGCATTTCCAGTCACTATAGCCTGATAACAACAGTTTTTTATTCATGGACTGTTTTCAGGTCAGCATTTTTCGATTCTTCGATTTTCCGAAGTGCGATTTCTTCGAAAGCTTTCACGCCTATGGCGTCTTTTGCGAATCATCCGTTATCCAGATTATGGCATGTTTCACTGGTTAAACAATCCTGTCTTCATTTTCTCCGAATAATACGACATCATCGGGTGAATTGTAACCTGAATTTTGTCGAAAAAACCAGATTGGACCTCATCCTGATAATGACACTTATAATTTTCTGCATAGTCAATACACAGTACGGCTTCGTCGTCAAAAATGGTGTCAATGCACATGCGCATTTGTGAGTGCTGCCATTCCGTGCGATGAAGAAGTAAGGCGATAAGGCTCAGCGATGTTTTGTGTTCTTCGTAGAATTCAGGAAAATGCGTTTTCTTTTGAACGCATGTTATGAATCGTTTTTTTTTACTCCGTTTCGTTCACTGTTAACATATACCCAGCGACTCCATTCGATATCGGTATCCCTTACCTTTCCAATGTTGGTTTCATATTTGCGATCTAGAAGATGAACGCCGCAGTAGGGCAGTCTTGTTCGATACACTTCCGGTTTGGATAATTTTCAACGTAATTGCACATCGTTTTTTCAACCAATACCCTTTTTTGGTTGATACATCTGGCGAAAACTCGCGAAGATCAGGATGCGTTTGCACAGTTTTTTTCAAGGCGGCGGTTTGCAAAGCCACGTTACAATAAGGTTGATAACGACATGTGCGACGGTCGGTTTCCCGCAAACGTTTGACGTTGACCGGACGTAGTTTGCAAAAGCATGCAAGTTTGATTTTACATCTGGATTTGATTTTTTGATTTTGGAAACACAGTATATGCCTCCTTTAAAGTCATTGTCATGTTTAAACGCTGTACACTTTTGCTGTAATACACTTTTTCGGCTTTTATTTTTACCTTGATGACCAATTTTTTTTGTCTGAAATTTCCCTGCTTATTCCTGGACTGTTGTAGAAATCGTGAACACTTTGTTTTACGGATGGTGATATACAATCGCGCCTCTTTGCTCGAAATCCAGTCGATTTTTGGGGTCGTTTCCGACGGATATTTAACTTTTTTCAGTAGTTGACCTTTGACCCTGGCGTTAGGTGCTACTGAATTACCGATGAATTGATATGTCAAATATCGCTCTTTTGTATGATTAGGTTAAGTGCCTCAAGGTTTAGTTTCCCTTATATTGCTATTTAAAGTTTCTATCAATGTCTCTCCCATCTTCAGAGAACGTTTGACTTTTTTGGTAATCACGACACCATTTTTCTTAAGAATTTCTTCACACGAGGGTGATTCGGCGAGTTTTTCGATCACAGCAGAGCGCCGGCGGGGCGTATTTGGCAACGATAATTTTGCCTTTTTGACTGCCATCTTTTCTGTAGATTTAGATCCGAACACCGGAGTATCCGTAGACGTACTCGCATCATCATTAATTTTCATTTCTATTCTCATTCGCCACATTTTTTACACGCATATTGTTTTTTTACGTTGATTCCACAGTTCTCATTTTTCTTTGTTTATTTCGCTTTTTTTTGCAGTTTGTATCGTGCTTTTAATTCCATGTTTCAGGCTCAGTCTTTGTTTCTTTTTAGAAATTCGCGCATGTGCTCGCGTTGTTTTTTCTTTTTTCCTCCTTTAATCGAGGGGATTTATCCATTTTTCTTTTTGCGCCAATTGGTATTTTTTTAAGTCTCTCTTGATTTGTTTCTTTATATTGAGAATATCTCTCAGTGTCATTTTTCAATTTAGTCATGTCCGTTCGGTATTTCCGTTTAGATTTTACCGCTTGCTCGTCTGACTGCTTGTCAGACCGCTCTTTATGCCGCTCGATATTTATTTCACTTTTCTGTCTTTTTCGCGAGCGTATCATAGGGTATGAGCGATATTTTCTGCACTAGATGTATCCGTTTCTGATTCCTTTTTTTCCGAGTTGTTTTTCAATATCCATTTTGTTCTGTCCAATATTTGAATTGTTGCCGTCCGGGATCGGCACTTTCTGACGCATGGTGTATTTGGGCGAATTTGATTATTTGTCAGCCGATTTCCATGATTTTTTTCGGGCACATAAAATATAAACTATCATGAAATTATATTTTTCTATCTTTAAAGTTCCCGTAACATACAAAATAAATAATGTGCGCACCTGGTTATAGAACACCCGATTGTTATTTTTTTTCTTCATACATTCCTGTATAAAACACATATTCAACACGAATAATTGATCGCCGATTGTTAAAGGGTTTCATGCACAAAGGATAAACTTTTTTTCTGTTTTGCGAATATTTTTCTCCAAGCCTTGATTTTAATCCTTTTTCCTACTTTAATTTGCTTATGATCAATTTCAACGTTTTTTGTTATGCTTTGGAAGTTTAGGGAGTTATTTCCTTTCCAATTAGATTTTGTAAGAAAATCCCGAAGCTTAGTAGTAAATGACGATTAAGATTTCTGGGATAAGAGGATAAACTCATTACACTTCCGTAAAACTGTATCAGAATACATTCCAAATTTTCAGCAACCAGCAACCGCCCCAGGTCTGATCTGAACCAGGCCTGCAGGAGCCCTGTGAATACCACTAAGCTACGGCCTCACATAGAATTGAAGGGTACCGTGCAACAATGTGTTTTGCCGATTTTACATGTTTCGCCAAAATGTATATCGAAGTGTCACATGATTATATATCCATGTTATAAATTAAACCAATTAACCTTATGTGATCATCATTATTTTATTAATTACACTTGCAAATCCTTATACCATTTAGAAACAATCAATGTCAATTTCTCGAAACGTCATTTTTAGACTTAACACAGTGTTGCACGGAGCCCTTCTATTCATACTTTCGCACACTTACAAATTCCCGTGGTATAGCTCTCTTTACGTCAAGCTCCTTCCCATCCAACGTATGTGGTCTGGATTGAAATACGGTCTCAATGCTTTCCGATCGCTTATATGTGATAAAGGCACTGAAATGAAAAAAAAAACAATTTTGATTGATGATTAAAATGGAAATTAACATAAACAAAATGGTATAATCTATTTTGAAATAAATTTCAACATAATGAAACCACTGAAATGAATAAGGAAAAATTGATTCATGATGAAAATAAAAATGAAACATCCAGTTAAAACCACTTCCAATTTGACAATTGAAACGAATAAACGAATACGAATAAGCGAATAAACGAATACACATAAACGAATAAACGAATACGAATAAAAGATTGCTTACGAATAAACGAATGCTTACGAACAAACGAATGCTTACGAACAAACGAATGCTTACGAACAAACGAATGCTTACGAATAAACGAATGCTTACGAATAAACGAATGCTTACGAATAAACACAAGCATACGAATAAACGAGAAACGAATAAACGATCAAACGAATACGAATAAACGAATACGAATAATTTTGCTTATGATAGTCAAATTGGAAGTGGTTTTAGCTGTAAACAAATTAACATTTATAATTGTGTAAAATAAATTACAACGTTATAGCCCGATTAAATTCAATTCAATGAGCATTTTGCTAATTATGAAGAAACCTACTATAATAAATACCGATATTAGTTTTTGAATAATTATAGCTATAGTTGCCGTAGTAATCATAATAAACATAACATATTTCAGAAATGTGATAGCAATTATAGTTTTAGCAATTATCATAAGTAACTTTTATTACTTTATAATAAAATATAATTATTATAATTATTTATTTATTCATTA